>JAKWJA010000081.1:0-36089 GCA_027704765.1 Solanum habrochaites
AACAGTATTACATAAGTTTTCTCAAGTACTCCGGTACATCAAATCACCTCCCTTCCATCTAAACATTTACATACAAACAAATAAGCAATCACGAATGTGAAAATCAAATATTACCGAAAGACAAGAGACAGTACAACAAATAGTCCCAAATGATACTAAAAGGATAAAGATCAGTAATTATTCCGTGGGAAATCAAATATTAACATCAAAAATACAATAATGAAGTACAAAAATTACAAATATAAACAAAGATGCAGTCTCATGGCTAAACAAACAGACTAAACAAAATAGTATAATATTTGACGGGCGAGCTGCAGAAGCCAACAGGAATCCGGAGCTGGATTCTTCTTCTTGTCAATATCTTGAATTGCAGCACTGAGGTTGGACAGTAGCTTGTGTCCTTAATGAAGTTGTTATACTGTTAGTATGTTTCCTGTATTACCCTTTTACTAAGTCTATGGATTCTCTGGTATTAAATTTTAGTGCAAAAATTTCCTTGTTTGTTCTCTTGGGAGTCTTGAACACGTAAGGGTTCAAGTGAAGTTATTGTTTCTCCAAAATTAGACCAGTCCCTGATGTTAAATGCAAAAGCTTCATTGTAAAGTTCAGGAAGAGCTTGCTGCATACACTAGAAATATACAACTTCTACAATCTTCAGATAAAACTCTCTCACAGGTTCTTTTGAAATTTAGGGAACCTTACATCAAGCTTCATGCGAGGAACACAAGAACTCCATGCCATCAGTTGCATGTCGACAAGGAAACACTTATCGTGAGAATTTAGCATATTAATATTGTCGGGCACGCTTGATCAGATTCTGTTGAATCATTCCATTTTTAGAACTTTAGCTACCTCAATTGTACACGCAATTGTTAAAAAGGATAGTAAGTGGAGTTGAAAAGAAAAGATGTGGTAGTTGGCAAATTGGGTAAGATTTGAACCAATTTGGACTTTGCTATGTTTACATATGTCGTAGTGACATAGTATGGTTTTATCTTTAATAAATTAGAGCATTCTTTGCTCATTTGTAGAAACACACCAAGTTAGAAGAAAAACCATTTGAGAGCAAAGTGAGGTATTCCATAGACTATACAAGGAAAAATAGTCGTGAAGAAATAGAGTGGGAGCGATATTTAGTAAGACGGAAACCCAAAAGAGATGTTGTTCCTTTTGGTGGGTAGTAGTCACTTTGAATATTGGAGTAGTGACTACACGTGGAAAAATGCCTTACTACAGTAAGATCATTGGCTCCTCTAGTCCGTGTTGGTTTTTCCCTTGATTCAGCAAGGGTTTCCACGTAAAATTTGGTTGTCATTATTTTCCCATTTTATTGCCCATTAATTTTTACCATATATATTTTTTTGTATTGTCCGCCGTTTTTCCCAACAAATGGTATCCAGAGCCAGGTTTTATCTGAGTAGGCTCTGTGGTTGACAGCACCGTCTGACTTCCACATCAGAAAGATTTACTTTGATTTTGCGATAACTTATATTTTTGGGGACAACAATGGAAGCAACACAAGTAGAATGGTTACTTGAATGGTGGTAATTATGCCATTTGGAAAGGGAAAAAGGAAGATCTGCTTTTATGTTCAAGAATTTTTATAAACCAGATTTACCACGTACGCCTGAAATATGACAGATGAAGAGTGGAATCTGTTGCATAGAAGGTTTGTGGCAGTTCATTAGGCAATGGGTCGACGATAATGTGTTGAACCACATCTATGGGAGAAAACACATGCTCGACACTGTGGAGCATCTTGAAATTTGTTATGCTCGAAAGACTGGCACAAACAAAATGTTCTTAATAAAGCAGATGTTGAGTTCTGAAGTATAATGATGGGTTCTCCGATGAAGACCATCTGAAAATGTTCAAGGATTATGTCAACCAATTATCTGCTTATGGGCAGCAAATTTGATTGATAGAAATTCAAAGGCTTTGCTTCTTCTTGGTTCCCACCAGATTCATGGGAAAACATTTTAGAACGTCATTGTCAAATTCATGCTCCGGTGATGGTGTGATCTCTATGGATTCCGCCAAGAGTAGTGTCTGAACGAAGAGCGGGCAGAAAAACTCAAGGTTCCTCTCGTCGGATGTCCTGATAAATGGCCCCAGGGGGAGAAAGAAAACTCCGTAGTTCCTTTTTTTTTTTGTTTCAGCATAGAGAACACATAGGCAGCAATCCAAAGGCAGATTAAGGATCCTGAGTGCTATCATTGTGGCTATGAATGAAAGGGCACACAAAGAAGGTTGCAGGAAGTGAAGAGGTAGAACAAAACAAAGAGGAGACTAAAAGAATGATGGCAAGGAAAATTGCTAGCCACCATTCCACCACGAAGATCTGTTAAGTTCTCTGATGCAAACATATAAATATTGCTTGATGAGTCAGCTAGGTTGTGGACACTGGGCCGCCATCTCAGTGAAATCAAGAAGGATTTTTCTCTTCCTACCCTCCTGGTGTGGATTTTGGCACTTGAGTATGGGTAAGGAGACTGTTGTCTAGGGTGTTGGTGATTGGTACCCAATTTGTTTGGCAACTAGTGTTGGAACTAAACTAGTTTTGAACAATGTGAACATGCTCCTGATGTTCGTTGCACCTAATTTCTGTGAGTCTGCTTTTAGATGTGAAGGATATGTTAGTCCCAAGGTGATGGAAAAGGGATAAGCTCATTAAGGGTTCCTTGGTTGTCGGCTGTGGTAACAAAACGTCGGGTGATATATACTGGATACGGGCCTCGCTTGTGTTGATATGGTGAATGCAGTTGAGAGCGATAGCTCCTTCAACATTATGGCACAAGAGGTTAGCCAACATAGCGAGAAAGGACTTAATGTTCGAGCCAAGAGAAATTATTGTAAAATTGCCAAAGTGCTAAATTAGGAAAATGTGAGCACTGACTTGGTGGTAAACAAAATAGATTCCTTAAGTCCTACCATCCTTCGAGAAAGGACAGAGTTGCTTGAGTTAGTGCACTCTGATTTATGTGGTCAATGAAGACAAATACATGGGTGGTGCCCTTACTTTGTCACTTTCATTGATGATTGCTCTAGAAAACTTTGCGAGGGTCTATGGTCATTGAAGACTAAAGGCCAAGTGTTAGGTGTCTTAAGCCGTTTAAGGCTTCAGTTGAAAGAGAAAATGGAAAAGAAATTGAAATGTATTCGTACTGATCATGGGGGTGAATATTGTGGACCATTTGAGAATAACGAAGAATCAAGCGATTAGACACCATTAAGGACTCCTTACCAAGAATCCTCAGCTATGGGTTGCTGAGAGGATGAAAACAGGACCTTGATGGAAAGGAGTTAGATGTTGCTTTTGAAGCAGTGCCAAACTCATTTTGGTGGTGAGGCTTTATTGACCGCGGTGCCACATGTTATTAATATATCTCTGCGGTTGTTGCTTGGCAAAGTGATTGTACCATTAATAGTGTTGGTATGGAAAGGAGGTTTCCTATGGACCATTTGAGAGTATTTGGTTGCAAAGCTTTTGTACATGTGCGAAGATGAGAGGTCAAAATTAGATGCCAAGACAAGGGCAATGCATCTTCATTGGATATGGCTAGATGAATTTGGTTACAGGCTAATTGATCAATTGAAAAGGAAACTTTGTGAGAAGCCCGTGATATGAGTGTTCATGGAGAATCAACACAATTGAAGAGATTGACAAAGCGGGGAGAAGGTAGAATCTTCAACTTTGATTGTGGTATAGTCCATCATGATGAAGTTCTCACACAAGTGTGCATGATTGTTATGCGTTTGATAATCATGGTGACGCCCAGAATCATTATCAAATCAAACATGGTGATTTTGTGATAATAACAATGATATTGTTATTGATGATCCGGTTGGCTAATGAAGTTTGTGGACGAATCAATATTACGCTCGGAGGTCCACAAGACAGCGGTTTCCTTCGCCCGTTATTCACCCAATGAGTATGTGTCACTCACTGACGGGGAGAACATGAATGTTATGAGGAGGCATGGAAGATGAGCACAAGAAACAATGGATGAAGCATGCAAGACGAGATGAAGTCTTGCATGGAACCACAATTATGAGGTCGTAAAAAGTGCACCACGAGGCTGAGAGCTTTGGAAGAAAAGGGGTGTTCAAGTTAAAGTTAAAGAACACAATTGAAGCCCAGTCAGCTAGATTGGTTGTTAAGGGATGCGGTCAAAGAAAGGTATTGACTTTGACGAAATAATTTTCTCCTGTTGTGAAAATGCCTCGATTCGCCAAAGTTCTAGGGTTGGCTGGCTAGTTCTTAAATTTAGAGATGAGCAGATGGAAGTGAAGACGCTTTTCCTTCACGGTGACTAGAAGAAGAGATTTTATATGGAACAACCTAGGGTTCCAAAGTAGATGGTAAAGAAATTTTGTTATGCAACTAAAAGAGTCTCTTGGCCTAAACACGAAAGCTCCCAGACAGTGGTACAAAAAGTTGAATCTGGTATGGGGGGATTTAGCAACGGCGTAGAAGACTTCTCAGATCATTGCGTCATTGTACAAAATTTTCTGACAATGATTTTTCATCTTTTGTTGTATGTGGAGATATGTGGTTGTGGGCAAAAAAAGACTTCCAAGATTGACGAGCTAAGAAAGGAGTTGTGTAAGGCTTTCTATGAAAGCCTGGGTCATGCCAAGCAATTTTGGGCATGGAGAATAGCGTCTTAGATGATAAAAGGAAGATTATTTGTCCCAGAAGACAAGAAGGAGTACATTGAAAGCGTACGGAGAGCTTAAATATGAAGATTTAAGCCGGTTATTATTTATACTCTTGTGGTCATATGAGTTGAGAAAGAAAGAAGAGTGTCTACAGCTAGGGAGGAAAAAGGAACATGGCAAGTTCCATATTCCTCGTTTGTCGAAGATAATGATGCATGGTGGTGCACTAGACTGATATGCTCACCTAGTGGTGTTGTCAGAGATTTCTCAAAAATCCAGGAGGAAAGGAAAAGAGCATTGGAAGCGTGAAATGGATACTCAGTATCTTACGAGGAGCTCGTTGAGATGAATGCTTGTGTTTTCGGGAGCATCAAATCAATCTTGAAAGGCTATACAGATTCTGATATGGCAGGTGACCTTGATAAGAAAAATCCACTATGGATATTTGTACTTTTTTCAGGGAGCGTATATGGCGTCCTCAAAGTTGCAGAAATGGTTGCACTATCCAACTGAAGCTGAGTATATTGCGGCGATGAAGCCTGCAAGGAGTTGATATGGATTAAGCGATTTCTTCAAGAGCTGTGGTTTGGGAATCAGGATGAAGTAATTGGATAGGTGACAGTCATGAGTGCCAATAGACTTGAGCAGGAACTCAAGTACCATGCAAGAACAAAAACACCAATTGACGTCAGATATCATTGGATTCTGAGAAAGTGGAGAATGAACATTTAACGTCAAAAGATTCAAACAGTGAAAATCCTGCAGATATGACTGACCAAGATGATACCAAAAGAAAAGTTCGAGTTATGCAAGAGAACTGTGGGTATGAGCTCTCTCTTAAAGAAGCTTGAAAGAAGATACCTTCTTCAGTTAAATGGGACTGGAGGGGGAGTTTGTTGAATCCATCCCACTTTTAGTCAACTTTAGCTACTCAATTGAACAAGCAATGGTAACAGGAATAGTAATTGGGAGTTGAAAAAGAAAAGATTTGGTAGTTGGCCAAACATTGGTAAGATTTGCCAAACCCTTTTTGGGACTTTGCTTGTTTACATATTGTCATTAGTGACATAGTTATGGTTTTATCCTTCTATAAATAGAGGCAGTTTGCTCATTTGTAGAACACACCAAGTAGAGAGAAAAACCATTGGAGAGCAAAGTGAGGTATTCATAGGACATACAAGAAATAGATCTGGAGAAAAATAGATGTGAGCGATATTTTAGTAGCGGAAACACAAGAGTGTTGTTCGTGTGAGTGTGAGTAGTCTTGGAATATGTATTCGTGACTACAAAGTGTACTGTAAAATCCTTATATTAGTAATATCAATGCTCCTCTTAGTCGTGGGTTTGTTCCCTTATCAGAAGGGTTTCCACGTAAAATCTTCGGTGTCATTATTTTCCCATTTTAGTTCAATTTACTTTTACCATATATATTTTGTGTTTTGTCCGCGTTTTCCCAACAATTCTTGCCTCTGCAGCAACCTTTGTTTATTGATTTTCTTAATGAAATCATCAAATTTCTTGTTGGACTCCTCTATACTAACAGAAATATCAGTTAAAAAATCTCTAATGTAAGATTCCCTAAATTTGAAATCTTCATTATCCTGTTTTTTTTTTCACACAGTAGCTAGCCTTAAGAAACAAATTAATGAGGTTATAAAGATGGAAAATCAAGGAAACAAGCCAACTAATGCAGAAACCAGAGATAGAGAAGGTGCCAAGCCAAGTAATGCAGAAACAGAAAGTCATTCAGACAGAATAGAAATTTACCTATCAATGTGGGCCAAGTTTAGCAAGATATGGTTGAAGTTCCACTGCAATTTCATCCTCATCGGTGTTCGGATCCATCACAATCTAGAAAATTAAGACGTTTAAAAATAAGTAGGAGTATGATAAAACAAACAAAAATAAATTCAAATGTTAATGATGACTTACCTTCGTTCACGAGCCATCTTTAGCACAAATTCCTCAGCATTTTTGAAGGTAAAAATAGAATTTTGGATGAAATTTCCAATATACGGACCTCACATCTAAAGGTAGATTTGAAGCTGACGTGGCAATTGGTAGGCTCAATATATCATCGTTGCCATCAGCGAAAAGCTCTGTATACCTTCCGCTATTTTCCTTCCAATATGCAAGTACATAGAAATTTGGATTCCTTTGCGATCAATTTGTTTAGGCTCTCTCTAAGTACAAATCCAATTGTGTTTTAATCTCTCACCAGAAATATAATTGTTCTAAACCCATCAAACTCTTCACGATCATCCCTCATTTCATTGTTGCTTGTATGACAAACGTTCTCCCCTAAGAGAGAAATTGTTGTTGAAGGTACCAAGTATTCTCTAAATAACAATTGTAAATGATCTACAACTTTTTCAACCTTAGAATCTGCGTTCATAGGATCTATCTTGGAGAAACAAAACCTCACAAACTTCAATTTATATCGAGGGTCAAGGACAATGGAAATTGACAAAATCATACTATACGACCTCCAATATTTCTTAAAACTTTCTTAGCATCAAAGTAGTCATATCATTCTTAACTCGATCACTACTATTTTTTGCTTCCCTTAGCAACATTTGAATTTTCCATACATTTGAAAGATACAAATTTGCAGTAGGATATTTGCTTTCGGAAAATAATGTAGTAATCTCAAAAAATGGCTTCAAGAATTTAGCAATACTCTCTACCCTTTTCCATTCCTCATCGGAAAGACTATTTAAAATCAATATCAAGAAATTTATATTGAATATAAGCTTGTTGGTAGAGAAGAGCGCGATCAAGCATTTGGTAAGTGGAATTCCACCGACTACTTACATCTTGACAAAGCTTCTTCGAACATGGCAACCCATGATTCATAATGCATTCCACAAACTTTAATATTCTTCCTTCTGAATTTTTAATGTGCTTAACACATTCTCTTACTTTTTCAATGGCGTCATCTGCTTTTTTTCTTCCTTCTGAATTTTTAATGTGCTTAACACCTTCTCTTACTTTTTCAATGGCGTCATCTGTTTTTTCCAAACCAGCCTTCACTATTAAGTTCAAGATACAATTACCACAACGAATATGGAAGAACTTTCCATCACAAACTAGAGAACGCATCAGAGATAAATGATCTTTTAAATGATCTATTACACCATTATTGCAACTAGCATTGTCCAAGGTAAGAGTTGAAAATCTTTCCTTTTAATGCCCATTCCTTGATAAACTCAATAAGCAAAGAACCCCAAACTTTGGCAACCATAATGTGGAAGGCGAAACATGAAGGAAATAGAAGATTCTTTTTGTGAAATTTCCAATTCAAATCAACCATAATGAGAAGTAAACACATATATACCCATTTGACGCTTCAGAAGTCCCACGGTATGAAGTCAGCACAAAATTCTACTAGTAAATCATTGCAAGCTCACACTTTAACATTCTTTCTCCCGATCATATAACTTCAATATATCAGCCTTGCCGTCTTTCTTGAGAGAGTTTTTCACAGTGCATTTAAGTATGAATGTATATCTCTATTCCTTGAGGTTCAACAAAGCTAAAAGGATCGTTATCTTTAGAATAGCTCTTTTTTCGAGTAAATTCTTTGATCAATTTGTGCATATCCGGGGTGGGTCTTGTGTGGTTATGCCAAGTGCGGCGTATGGCTAGGTGTGGGGGGAACGTGGGTTAGATAGCTGTAGTGGGCCAACATCGGCCTACAAATCTTTCCTTACTACCTGAATTGTGCTTTTACCTTTCACTGTCCCCCACTAGTACGAGGCAATTTCGAGAAAGTATTCCAAACAATTGAAGTGTTTCTTTTTATAAATCGTTTTCTCGAGATGACAAACTGTCTCACAAGAAGCCTCATTAAGCCTCCATATAATATTTCTGTCAAAGAAAAGCAGGTGATGTTGTGGAACATAGAACTATCTTCGCATTTTGGATGTGAGAAATGAATTTTCCTTTCCCAACTTGATTGATTAGAAACTCAAGATTACCTACCTTAACCATCGGTTTTGGTTCAGCATGGTGGGATGTTGAGGGTGCAGATTTGTTGGTAGTGAGTGGTGGGGTAACGGATTTTTTATTGTCGTAGCTTGATTTGTGGAAGGGGGCTCAGAAACAATACAGCACGATACCGTTTACAATGAGTGGGAGGGTTTTGAACAGTAGAGATTCGATAAATTGGAGAAAATTTGGAGTCATCGGTCCTTGGCAAACCGCTTGCTCTTATTTCTTTGCGGCAGCTGTACTCTTAATGCCTGTATTAGGGATTTTCCCAAAAAAATAGCAAAATTGTATATAATAGCAAATAATAACCTAAAATAAATTGAGTAGGCTAGGGGTTTTGATTTATTGGCTCCATAGGCAAAAGCTAAGGTTTGTCCAAGGGTAGGCGTCTTCTCCTCCCAAAAACTTTCGCTCGCCACTCCTCCGATTACTCACTCGCCTCTCTCACTTTATATACAGAAGTGTTTAAATCTATTTCTGTTTTGTTATAAAAATGAAGAAAATTGTATATCACATGCCACAATATATACTTCGTGTGTATACCCTATTATCAATTTACAAGCATTTTACTTCAATATTGCAGAAAAAGTGCAACGATTATACCATTGCAGTGAAAGACAATTTTCTTCCTAGCTTTATACAACAGAAGTGTGATACTAAATAATTGGTGTTTCTGTTTTTGTATAAAGCGAGAGAAACATATATCTTCTTGCTATAACCTTATAATTATTCATTATACATACATTTTAATTTGTTAACTGTATGCAAAAAACAATTTTTATAAATATTGCAGCGAAATAGGCAGCGGAATTATACAACTGTGCATTAACAATAGCATGAAATATGATTAGCGAAATATACAATTGCGCGAAATAGGCCAGTCGAATTTATACCTTTAGGGCCAGCGAATTATACATTGTATATGTTAGCGAATTATACAGTTTTATGTTTGCTGTTTGCTTTTGGAGCGCAATTCATGCAACTTGCTATCGCATACAAATAATGAGTTTATGATTGTTATATGTGAAAGTTGGCCTAAAATTATCTGTTATGAGCCAAAAATGGGCACCCACTATTCAGCCATATTACCATGATTTATTGGGTTTTAAAATAAGAAAATCCTATTGAACCATTTTAGAAAGTGAGTGATTCAACTTATTTACTTGGGTAAAATGGGGTTGATTTTATAAATATGGGTGCAATTGTATCCAGTGGTCCCTTTCTATCTATTTAGTTATCTCTTATATATATAAATATATATATCATATATATATATATATATATATATATATATATATATATTCTATATAATCTTAATAACCCTGAAGCTTCCAAGACAAATATGAATGCCGAATTAATTATGATATCCCATTACAATACTCATTTCTTTAGTTTTTATTTAATAAATACTTGTGATTTATTACAATATATACCTTTTCACATTAAGAATTTTTGAACTTTTCAATCAGATGAGTTGTTACTATTCCGAAGGGTTGACACTTTTTGATGGGTTGTGACATTTTCGATGAGTTGTGACTTTTCAGAAGGGTTGTAATTTTTTCAAAGGGTTCCGACTCTTCGAAAGGATTGTCTTTTTCAAAAAGTTATAATTTTTTCAAATGGTTGGACTTTCTTGGTGAGCAGTGTCTTTTTTGAAGGATTGTGACTTTTTAAAGATAAGCACAAGTAGCACACTATTCATAAACTATAATTTGTTATCTATAATAGAGAGGTCTCCTCCACTTTTAAACTATCATTTTTTTCAAGTTTTATACTCTTCGTTTTCTTAAAAAATCTCAAATGTTATTTTCAATAGTTGATTATGTTCTAAATTCAACAAGATTTGAGTTACTACATAAGAAAGAGTTGGTGAACAAATTGTAGCAAATTATTCGTCAATTCATACTCCTATTTTTCTCTTAAGATTTTTATCACATATATACTTCAGTAATAATTGTATCATTTAGAACATTAATACACTTCAATTAACCTTCATATTTTGTTTATTAAAAAAATTTATTTCCTATGAACGTCCACACCATTTTCAACATTCATCTTCCTTCGATCATAAATCATTCATACCTCATCCATTATGTTTTTTTTCATGCTCTTATGAAATATAGGTATTGACTTTCTATTAAAAAAGAAGAGAAGAGAATGGAGAATGTGCAATTGACTATGAACTTTGCTTCTGATAGAAAACTTCTATGTATAGTGCAAGGGGATTTTAATTTTATTTTCTTGTTTTGATTCTTTATTTAATTTCTTGTGTTTTCATTTTAGAGAGAATTTAATAATCTATGTTCACATAACGAGTGAAAAGTGACAAATACACATATCATGGATCTTTTTTTTCAAATAAATTACTAGATCATGTTGTTCAAGAGACAATAGTACTAAAAAGTATGAAAAAGGCACACGATTGAGGTAAGATACTTCTTTATTTTTCTATTTTTGTTTTCTTTTACGCACAAATGAAGGAGTTTCTTCCTAATTTTGCTAAAATAGGGGGCCTCAACTTAGTCTATTTAATTATTAGTTTTGATGTTTAGTCCACTATTTTAAAAATAGATTTTTACGTTTACTTATAATATGATAATATATCTTTGATAATAATTATTTTTAATAGAAATGTAAGTAAAAATTAACCGAGAAAGTACTGTGCTGGAACACTAAAGTGAATATAGTATGAACATATATTTTCATCTTCGTCCTTCATTGACTATAAATTGTTTCATATATTTTCTTCTATTTTATATTTATATTGAGTATGATATTTTTTAAGTATGAGAAAATATTATGTCACGAGATACACTCCTTGCCAACTATATAAAAATAGATAAGAAAATGGCGATTGATTATAAAATGATTTTAAATCAAACTAAAGATTCTTTATACTTTAAATTTTATTCATCTATTATTTATTTTTATTGAAAAGATTTGATGTTTAATATCAGAATATAACTTCTATAAGATCCTTGTATTCAATTATATCAACAACTTTATGATATTCATGCAACACAAAAAAAAAAAAAGGACTACAATGTTGTAAAGATAAGGTAGAAAATCAAAGAAATTAAATATTTTTCTAAATAGGTGATGGTGCTTATACATTAAAATAAAATTATGCTACAGAAAAAAGAAAGAAATAGTGTGTGTACATGTATGCATGTTCGTCTGCACGTGCATGCGTGATAGTTTTTTGCTTGGACTTACCCACTGTATCTCTACATACAGAAAAAAACACCATTTAAAAAAGGTGATAATCCCTAATCATTTAATAATACAAAATAAAATGTAATTCTTACATTTGAGTTTATTTTTAAAACGTTTTATAAAGTAAATCATTTTTTTTGTTTTTTACTTTGTTAAATTATTTAATTATTGTATTAGCCATATATAATGAAATAATCCAAACTATTAAATATTACTAGTACTCGTACCCGTGCGATGTGCGAGCTTAGTAAAATCTCAGATGTCATTATTAACCATTCATATCGTCCAAAACATGTTAAATATCATCATTATGTTAATATTTCACTTAATAATTTAATGTGTTCACCCATTATTGTGACAAATATACATATATACACATATATTGATTACTTTTTGTATAAATTTGCAAATAAAAGCATTTTATATATGTAAATATATGACCAATAATTCAATAATAAAAAACATGTCAGTATTTTTATCTGTATTAAAATTAAGAAAAATATTAATGAATTAAGAAAGTATTATATTCACTTTCAATAAAGTTAAACAAAAGTTACAGACTGTTCTAAAAAACATTTATCACATAAAAATCATCAATGGTACAATTGTATTCCGCAAAAATATAGAAACTCATTTGATCTAAAAAAAAGTAGAAAATGTCTAAATCTCTATCACTCTATAATCACAAACATTATAAAGTACTTTTTTTAGTTAATCCAACCATTACATAGAAAATAAAAGCTATTTTGATTTAAAAGTACTTAAAATGAATTAATTCAAATAAAGTGTAAAGAAAAACTCTAATATCATTTTTATGAATTAATACACATGTGAGCGTTAAGTAGATAACATTTATTTAATAGAAGAATACAACTCAAATACTTATTTTATATGATTCTATAAAATAATTAATAGCAGAACGATACACAACGTTAATATTATAGATTAAATTTCTCATAAGCTCTACAGTAAAATAGCAATTAACATGGTTTATTTCCCAATACTACTAACACGTAAAAAAAGGCTGGGAATGGCTACAGATTACCATAACTCTTTTTGGGCAAAGCAATATCGGCAATATTGGGCTATCTATTACTTACAATCCAAGTTTTGCAATGTCCAAAAATCACCAAAACACAAAAGAATACGTTGATTAATAGAATTTCCAAAAATTATATACCAAGATATTCTATCGATATTAATTTGGATTACTAATGGAAATTAAATAAACAAATAAAACTTCAATTCGCTCCAAAGACTTACTACAAAATTGATAGAAACAAATTAACTTGAATTAAAGACTAAAAAAACATAATAAAAGATATTTAGATCTAAAAATATCATCATGATGTGTGGATGATTTTCAACTTTGATAAATATTGTTCTTCTTCTTCTTGAACTTTTCACACGGCCCCCCATTACAACTTTGAAGAGAATAGACCCATTAATACAAAAAATTTTATGTAATAGAAAGATATGGTTCTGGAACAATTTTAGATAATCACTTTAAATAAATTTGAATTCAAATTCAAAATACTAATTTTATTAAATAAATAATGTGGGTGTATCAAAGGAATAGGCCACATAATTTGGTTTTTTAAATTGATAAATGCAAACTCTAATCCATTTCCTAATAGCCAAGTCGCTGCCGTGCGCATGATCACCATGATGTGTCAAAAACGGTTTCAGAGATCATGCAAAGAACAATGGGAGAAAAGAATCGTGTTTAAATCATTACAATTTATTAATAATCCTTAACATACAAACTCGTTTTTTTCCAATCTTCTTCAATATTCTTTCTGCTCTTTCTGCTCCTAATTTTATGGAGCATATCTTAAAAATGGTTGTGTAACGTATCACATATATTAATTCAATTTTACATACAATTAATTAACAATCACTTATTTTAAATATTAACTTTAAAAATTGAATAATTTCTCATAAAAAAGACTCCTTAAAACATAATGTAAATCCTAAAATAACGCAAACCTACGACAACAACCAATGTGTTTTTAAGTAATTTTGGTTGTTTTTTTTCTTAAGAAATTGTAAAGAAAAATTAATTTAATTATTTAATAAAAGAATTGATAATTTGCCACAAAAAAGTGTTGATTAAAATTTATTTTTTATGTTTTAAAAATTATGGTCAACAATCCTGTCATTTTTTGCTATAAAAAAGGAGCAAATTCAATATAATCAATTTGATTAATAAAATTAATTATGTATTAATAATAACACTAACAGAAGATAAAAGATTCAAAATAATCATCCAATATAAATTAGAATGTCTTCCACAGTTTAGTTAGTTTCCTAGCATGCAGTTATGAAGAACAACAAAACTATTGTGAAGAAATAACAAAACATGTCATTCAGATGCAATGTTTTTATTCAAAAAAATAGCCAAATATCACTGGGACACACAAAGAAAGAATAAGAGAATGTCCAATAAACATGAAATTAAATGTCTTAAATCTCATCTATGCTAGAATTTATATAAACCACAAATGAAATCATTCACCACATAATTTTTCTTAATCATTTCTCTGCCTTCTCAGTGCATCGAGACTGTTAGATGTGCTCAATCCTCACATGGATCCTTGTTGTTAAGTTCTTGTTATGAAGCTGCTTGTGTTTGGTAACATTTCAAACACGATCAGTACGTTCATGGTAGAACTTGTGAGTCATTCTATAATATATTTTTTGAACTATTGCTCCAATGAAGATTTTCTTTCCAAATAAACTATAAGAAAAGTGGCAAGAAAGATAGGAGTTAGAGAAATGTGGGCTTTGTTAAGTTTAAATGTTGGGAACTTTCCATAATATCTATACATAAAAAATATTTACCATTTATCGCATAACAATTTTTTTTTCACTTGATTCTTTTAATACCTATTATAATACAACTTTTAGTTTCATATTAAAAAAAAACAATATATTATTCATATGTAAGGACAATTTTTATTGAAGGGTGCACTTGTTCCAAATAGTTGCAACATTTCTGATAAGGCACAATAAATATTTGTTTACACTACCATTTGTTGTCTATAAATAGAGGGATTTCCTCTCATTTTCTTCTTCTTCTTCTTCCTCTTCTTCTTCTTCTTCTTTACAATTAAATATTTGTGTTCTTTACTTATGTTGAGTGATTCAGTGACACCATTGTTTATGTTACAATCTTGGTGTGTATTTTTATAGTCATTACTTTATGCTTATGTTAGTAAAAGGATAATGATAATATGTAATAATTTTCATTTTCCCCTGCATTATAATCTTTTGTAAGATAATATAGTGTTTTTAGTTTTTAGTTACAATGACTTTAAGATTATTTTATATATTTTGTGGTATTAAATTCGCGCGAAGCGCGAATAGATTTTTCTGATTGTGTAAATAATATGAGTTTAATTTTCCCCAAAAAAGAAACTGAAAAATGGAGCTCCTACCAGGGATTTTTACAAAAAATGATATTAAGGCTTCAAATAAAAGTGGCGGTGGATATAATCTTAATTATTGAGTGAGGTGCAATTAATGTGATTGAGATTGTGGAGGTTGTCCTCCGTTTATAGTGACATTGTGATCACCTGAATTTAATTGAGGGGTAAAAGGTTAAACTGACTAAACTTATTGTAACCAACTTTCGTGTGCGTAAATGAGGGTAAAAAGGAATTGACTACCACCCATTTTTGTGGGAGGGGAAGCCACAATCGAGTCAAAGGGTAAATAAAGATTTTCCTCCCCGCTCTATTCTTCGATTCCTCCTCTTGTTTCTTCCTCTTCTTCTCTGTTCTCTCTTCGCTTTGCTTGCCATTCTTACCGTCTCTTCAGCTTCATCTTCATCTTCTTTCTTTTCGTACATTGTGGGTCTTGGCTGCTAAGTGCTCTTCAACTTCTTCTTCGTTTCTTCTTCTTGAATAGAATTTAGCTAATCTCTAATATAGACCAATTTTGTTTTGTATCAATTGAATATTTCACTAATGATTGATCGCCCTATTGTTTTGGTAACTAAAATTAATAGTTATTTGAAAATCATTCATTATCATACTTTCTATCTACTTGTAATTTTTCCCAACAATTGACTATTGGAAACATATTCAAGCAATTGTAGCACATAAAGTTAAATCCATCGCAACAGAATAGTTATATGTATCAACAAATGACTTAACTTTCTATATTACAAAAGTCATATGTGGCAACATATAATATAAACATGTCTTCACGCTTGGAGCCTACACCCTGGACGTGGCATGCACCTAACGAACATTGTTGGCCTTGAGTAAACCCTTGGCCTGACTTTCTTAACTTAGCGGAAGACGTAATTTAACTCAATCCTAAAACTGGAACATTCTCATAAGAAAATACTTTAAATAATTGTCTTGGCCTATATGACACTTAATTCTCAAAGTTAAAACAATCCTTACTGTCATAAAAGAGAGACGAAATTGGAACTTTCTGCCTATCTACCTGTACTATGGAAGCCTCTACTACTACTAAGTGACGTTAGGACAACCCTCACATGCTATGGAAGAAATCGCCAAAGCCAAAATGAAGTGTTCCTCCAGAAGCAAGAGCTCACCACTACTATGGATGCCAAAATTGGATCAACGAGGCGTTGATGCTGATCTTGGTTACCTCGTCTGCATCATTAATTATGGCATGCAACTGGCATCAGTAATTGACATTGTACGAAGTATGCTAGTTGAATGCTAAACAACAACTACTAAATCTTTAAACAGGAGTAAGATTAACTTACCTTGACCTGCTCAACTCAGAAGTCCTAACTCAATATAAAGTCAGTAAAGACACATGCAATCATATATATACATCTATATATATATATATATATATATATTATATATATATATACATATATATATATATAATATATCTATATATATATATATATCATTCTATATTATCTATACCCACAAATACACACAAAGCTTGTAACACAAGTAAACACTAGTTCATACAGTTTAATGCAATCATACACTCACTTTTACTTATATAGGAACGTACATAGTTTCTTATCTTGTTGGGAGTTTATCTACCCATCTAACCGACCACCATCACTATGAGCCTAAAAATGAATGTACAATGTCTTCCCTCACTTTCAAGAGAACCGCTATCATACCTTTGCCATCAGTATCAAAACTTGACTACTAATGGATCCACCAGTCATGCTAAATCCTAAGGGAATTAATCTAAAAAAATTAATGACCCTTTATCTTTCTATGTTGGCTACATGGTTTTTTAATGGAGACTTCAGTTGATATGAACTCGTGTCCCCTCATATCGGTGGCTCAATACAACTCCCAAAAGACAGCTCGTATGATTTTAACAATTCTTTCTCTTGGTTTGAGGGATTTGCTCAAACTTAACTTTAAAATCTTCTATTGGAATCATAGCTACATTTTCTAAAACTAGCCAAGGCACTCTGTGGAAGTCTAGCTTCCTCTTTTTCAAAATGATGAAAAACGTTTTAAACTCAAAGGGACTACTTAGTTTCCCTTATAGCTTTGAGAAATGAACTTACTATTTGCTCTTTGGGGGGGGGGGGGGGGGCTTTACTTCTACAAAAAACTTAACTCTAGGGAATACTTAGTTTACCTCTTGATCCAACTTGTAGCTTTAGGAATGAAAACAAGAAAAATATTTGTTTAGACTCTGAAAACTTTAGAACTCCTTTACTTGCTTCTAATCTTTAAACAATGACTTTTAACTTTTTGACTTTGATATTAACTTTGCTTGAATTTGGGTTATGGATTCAAGGATCATGATATCATGTTTATTGATGATTTCATGATGTTTAGATGTACTTAAGAGTGTTGAAATCAACTATGATTCATAGGTACATCACTTAGGACTCGTACAAAAAGATGGGGAAAAAATGGGATCTCCAGGTGACCTATGCTCTGAAAGGCGCGGGGCGCCAGAGCCTGGCGGATAGAGACTATCCTGAGGGGATCAAGCTGGCGCGATGCGCCAGGCCCTGTTAGACAGAAGCTTCCCTGAGGGGCTCTGGCAGGCGCGGCACCCCAGGGTTTGTTAGACAAGATTTCCAACTTTTCTTCTCTGATTTTCAATTCTAAACCTCCTAAACTCCCGTGGATCTCACCCAAACACTTAGGATCACTAATATCCTCAATACCAATAGTTTAGACTCGTAAAATATCTCGGAAACACGAATAAAACAACTAAAGGAATACTACAACTCAACCAATAAGAATTCGTCGGTTTTTCATCAAGAACTTCAATGTTCATCATTCAATCAACTCTAATTGCGCTGAACTAAACATATTATTTTATGGGTGGAAGAATCCATCACAGAAAGACTCACATAACTGAAAGGGATCACCCCCGATGAAACTCACTCAACAATCTTGGCGAAACCTTAGTCTTTTCTCCTTTTTCATTCTTCTCTTCTCTTTTATCCCAAGTCCTAAGCATATTCAATCTTCTAAAAACCGACTTACAGGTTAATTTTAACCCTAATAAACCCTTAAAAATTAGGAAATAGTGGGGTTAAAAGACTTCTATACCCTTACTAAAATTTGGATTGTATTATCCTCAATCCAACGGTCCAACTTCCGATAGGCATATCTCCCTCATACAATACCAAAATTTTGTAAACTCAGCGGCGTTGGAAAGATCTCATCAAGGTCTTTCCAACCAAATAAAGAACGGGTCCTAAATAACCCTGAGCTATAAGTTATGGACGTTTGAAAATGACCAAAATCTCACTTTTACACTGATGAAATTTTCCCGATTTTTCCTATTCTTTCCAAAAATAACTATTACTAGTTTCTTTGTTTAATCCTAGCTATTTCAGTTTGCAAATGTTACACATGTTGCTATATGTGATTTATTTGTCACAAAAGAATAGTTCGCAAAGAAAAGTTATATGTTGCAACATACAACATAAACATGTTGTCACATGTGATTTATTTGTCACAACAAAAAAGACATATGTAGCAACATATGACTTACATCTCGCCACAGAATAGTCATATGTTGCAAAGATATACTTATTCTTCATAATTAATAATTATTTTTAATTAATTTCTTCAGGTACAATAAATGGATTTATTATTTGTAAGAATTAATTGTCGTGGTGAATGGGTCGAGAAGACAAATCGATTCATTTGGTGTTGGAAGGATAGTAATAAACGAGGAGCCCATTTAGTAGGGATGTATGTCGAAAGAAATATTTTGCATGTTGATTTCTTCAATTTAGTCGTGAATAAGTCTAGGTAAAATTGTCAACTGGAAGATCTTGTCATGAGTTACATTCCCCATTTTTTCATAATGAGAAGATTTTACCTTTTAGAATAATTGGTCAACCTAGTTTTCTTGTTTATTTGGGAGGAGCAGTCACCCATATTAAGAGTTTACGCGGAAGAAAATCCTATCGGAATGATCCTAATGTAGACGAACGCCAACAAGATATGTTAAATGATGAATTTGATCCCATGGATATGAATAATCCCGATGATGAAATTGGAATAGGTGAAAATAAAGGGTTGGACCTTGAGAGCAACATTCTTCCTACACCTATAGTTGGCAACAACATTCATGCGCTTCTCAATCATCACGCGTGAATAATGTTCGAGATGATGACACACATTTTTATAAGGGAATGACATTCAAGAATAATATAGAAATGGTAATTTCACACACCGAAAATATGCTGCTTTAAAAATATTTCAGACTGAAAAAGGTGATCAATTCTCGTAATCTGTTTTCTTTTAAATGTTCATATATGGATTGAAATTGGTGACTGAAGGCTGTGAAATTTACAAGTAGCAACAGGTTTAACATTTATCCTACGAGAAATACCATATGGGTTGTGTCAAAGGGCATGTTCAACAAGCCTAATCCCCATTTTAGAACAAACAAAAGTCATGAGTAGAAGGTTTCCCAATGGTAGGCCCATCCACAAGAGACATGTCAAATCAACTCTGCACAGAATTGGGTGTAAGGTAAGTTATTGGAAGATTTATAAGGGCATGGAGCATG
Organism: Solanum habrochaites; assembly: GCA_027704765.1. Classification (NCBI taxonomy): domain Eukaryota; kingdom Viridiplantae; phylum Streptophyta; class Magnoliopsida; order Solanales; family Solanaceae; genus Solanum; species Solanum habrochaites. The sequence goes on from JAKWJA010000081.1 coordinate 19,885, forward strand.
CTAAATCTAATGTCAGGGGAACACATGAGCACGAGTATGTAGTGCTTAATGCGTATTGTTGTATGCTTGAAGTTTCAAATCCAGGAAGCAAGACGGTATTGTCGCTCGATGAAAATGGGAGGTTCTTGGATAACTGATTTTCAAGAAATGAGAAAAGTAAGTCATTTATGGCACATTCCTAAAGAGAAGTGTGGAGGAGTTTTCTTATTGGCGGTAGAACAAGATGCTGAGAATCATATATTTTCAGTGGCTTTTTGTGTCGAAGATATGGAATGTGATACCTCATATGGAAAAAAAATCAAAAATGATACGCTTTGTAGATGGTAACTGAAGGATTTATGCATTATTTCTAATAGGCCTCAAGTATTCGAAGATGGTTTCCAGAATCTACCTTGCTCTCACCAAATTAAAAACTGGTTGTTGCCTAATAAACCTTGGGAACATATTCGAAATAACTTCACACTTCAAGGTAGTGTCCCGTTTTTTAAAGCAACAAAGGGCGTATGATAGAGTTTAGTTTCAATGATCATTTCAATCAAATAAGAGATTTTTGGTACCAAAGGCGACTGACGTTTCTTGAACATATTGGATTCCACACATGGAGTAAGGCATTTTCCCAGGAAAAGGTATCATCATTTTGAGTTTATTTTTATTTAATGTGTTTGTTTTTATTATGTTTGTTGTGTAGATATAACATTATGATGTCAAACATCGGTAGTCGTTGCATGTATGTTTTGACGGCTGACAGACATTAATCATTGTCGCTCTATTTGGCATGAAATAATAGGAGATTTACTTGTCATTTTCACCAGAGGCATATGAGCTGGTGCACATCTGCAAATATAATTTGTTCCCTCGATTGAAAAAGACATCCAGAGTATGTTCACTTGAGGCACAAGTTTTGTGGCTCATCAATCGCTAAATACAGGTTAAGTGTCACTGGTCATGGTGATGTAAAGCGCTCAAACTTACTTCTCAAATAAGAAGTAAAGAGGTCGTGTCAAGTAAATAACCCAACTAGTGAGGTTGGGATCTTGCCCCACGAGGAAATAAGTTTAGAAACTTCACTTAACCATTATTGCTATTGTTTGTCCAATTACTTCCTTGGAAAGCAAAAACAATAAAAGGGGGTTTCATTTCTAATGACTGAAAATAACTAACGAAATAGAAAGAGACACTTAACAAACAGACAGCTTTTAATGTTGGATTTAGTCAATAATCAAGTAACTAGGGTTACGTGTTCCCCACAGTTTCATAAATTGATACTACTTCTATAACTATAACATTCTTTCCTAGTATCTTGCTGCAAAATTGGATATGTTTGTTTTCTAATCCTTGGTCCGACATCTAGAAAACTCACTTTCGCGCCTGGTCCTGCTATACGTGTGTTGCTATCCTACTCTTATATTTACCTCATCTTAACCACGTATTCGATATTTGACTAATTCTTACCTATACTCGTACCAATCAATACTATCCTTTAGATAGTATAACAACTAAATCTATGTTGATAAATTCTTTTCCTATTATCTACCCCTTGGGTCTGCAAGTAGCATTAGGCGAGTTCTAAAAACGTGGCCCATACGCGTTAAATACTTCTAAGCGAAAGATTTTAATCATGCGAGACACTATTCTCGAATTGTTATTTTCGTTAGGTTTTATCTCATTATTTGCCTATGGTTCCCACGACCCTAAAAGGTTTTTTTTATGGGTTTAGCTACCCATAGTCCATAATCACAATAGTCAAATATATTATATAGAATTCATGTACTTACTTCATTAGAAGATAAAATCCGAAAGGTTTCTTGAATTAATATTTCACCAACACTCACTTGCAAGAATCCACAAAGTAATCAAGAATCTCACAAAAGTCTAATGCTAACAAAAAAGTCTAACACTATACCCAGAGCTAATAATGATCCCGCGTCTAACTATAATGAAGTCTACTAAAAATAATAGTTCTCATCCCTAATCGAAGGTTTTTCGAACTATTATAGAAATAAAAACACTACTTAAACAAGGACTCTAATTTTGCTGGAATCTGTCAAATGCAGCTGGATCGACGGACCTCGCACGTATCGTCGTGGGTCACGACGGGCCGTCATGGATTCCGTCGTCCGCATACTTGTGCAATTTTCTTCTGCTGCTTTCTTCATTATCATTACCATTACCTCGACGGAAGGTAATAACGGAATCATTCGAGCACAATTGTCCGTCGAGGTCTCATTCCAAACCTTAAGCCTCTTGAATATGGGTACTGGAGGCTACTTCTCTGATCTTCATGACGAACCTGCAGGACGGGGCCGTCATGGCTAACTACGGTCCGTCAACGCTTTACCTGTAACCCCCACACTGTGGTCAGACTTCCCCATCTTCTTTCGTTCTTTCAGGGCCTGCACTACGCTGCCACCTATGGACCGTCACCAGGCATGACGGACCGTCACAACAAAGCTGACGGACCGTCACACAAAGCTCTGTTAGTGGTATCTTCTTTCTGCATTTCTTCGCTCAAAAACCCCACCACCTTCATCTTTGGAGGACAGATTTCCTGCAAATAAGGAGAAACTTGGTATAAAAACTTAGCACAAAAGCTTTTGGATACACTAAACTTAAGGAAAAAGTATTAATAATACCGGAAATCATGGTATACTCAACACCCTCGAGACTTAATTCGTTGTTTTGTCCTTAAGCGACCCTATGACTCAATACCAATCTTTGTACCATAGTATCCATGTTAATGTTTTGCAATCATTTGGCTATCACATCCCGATTAATCTCATCATAATTGAATTGCATGCTATCACTATTGGGTTGAATTATTGGAATCATACATGACACAGACTCACCATGCACTAACACCTATCCTCTTCATTTCTCACCGAGGTGCTACTATTTGCGGTAATGCAACTAGTGTCCTCACTTCAAAACAAAATCCTCATTTTTCCACATGATTTCAGTTTGAGTATAAGGATTACTTTTCAACACTCACTCTAAGAACAAAGTTCACAATCATTCATACCTATTTCCATAAGCTGCCATTATTTTCACTGCTTGAAGATCGCTATAAAAAAACCTTAGGATCACTATAGTACTTACTTAGCTTGTAACATAGGCTCAAGGTCCAGGTAGGGTTATATTTAGGTATAATTTAGTGACCTTTTTGCCCTCCTTGACATATCAGCTAAGGGCATAACCATTTTCTATCATTTTATTTAGAGCCCAGTTTCCCACATTCTTTCACACCTGATATTGTTCCCTTTTTTTTTTCATTTGTGGTAAGTGACTCTCTTCTTTTCTAGTCTTGTAATTTCTGTATTTTTTCTTTTTCTTTACTTTCTTTCAACTAATTTTGAGGAGTCACTTTTTTGTTCTTTTTTTCTCTCTTTTGGTTCTTTCAACCCACTTTCCAGAGTATTCCTCATAATATCACACCCTCACTCATGGCTTTGCCATTCGTCAAGTACAACATACCCAAAGTTGGATCAGGGCCATACAGAGGTTGTTTACTTACATTAGCCACCCTCATTTATTCTTTTGGCTAAGCTGAGTTGCACATGTCCGGCGGGACCAGGCAACACAATATTCCCAGAAAAGATCAGTTGGTGGAGAAAGAAAGGGCTAATTTTAAGCTCAAACATTTGGATCAAAGAAGGGAAAATTTCATTTGGTTTTCTTTTATTTAGTCTAAAAATGGGCTAGATTGAATAATGGCCTTGGTCCTTTCCCTAATTTTCTATTATCAACTTCTTTTAGCAGGACTAACCCGGCAAGTTCAGCTCAGTACAAAATAGTGGAATATTCAAAAATCTTCCTCACACTCCTTGGACATCTCATCACCTACCAGATTATCAGACATCTAGTTTTTTTCAATTTTTACCTTAGGGTCCATGCAGTGTGTACCTCTATGTCATGCTTAGAGCCACAACATTTATAAATTACTATGATGGCCAGTCATGCTTGATTTTCAATTTTATAGGATATCATTTTAGCCATCATGCTCGCAGAATTAAACTATGTAGCACAAGATATAAACATGCCGTGCAACGGAAAATAATCAGTCTTTTGGGGGAAAGAACACAGCAAGAAACCCCCAAAAGAGGATAGTGATTGGGCTACTCCCGACTTCACCCTAGCACTCACTTTCCTTACCCCACCCCCAACAAAAGACATGCGATTGTCCCCATGCAGAAAAAATTGAAATACAGAGTTGGGTAGGGTGAAGCAACCTGGTGCGTAAAAGAGCCGAAATCATCACAGACCTTTGTGGATTATGACGGTCCGTCGTCGATATCCATCGTGGACACTTAAAAAATGGAGGGGTGTGGTAGACGCTCTTAAAGAGGGGTCTGCTGAACGCGTCATGACGTTATGGGGCAGGGACGGACGCGTCGAGAGTATGAAGGATCGGTTTCCGTCGTAGTATGTCCGTTGGGAGGACACTTAGAAAATTTGAGAGACCCTTCGAATAGGGTCTCTGACACGCAGAAGACATTGGTGCATGACGGGACGCGTCAGATTTAATGACGGTCTTCGTCGCATTGTGTTCGTTTGTGACTGTTGCAAGTGAATTTTCTGGGCATAATTTCCTGGTGATGTGGCCTGAAAAAATTTAAAAAAACCCATTCGTAGAAAACTGTCTACCATTACTAGAAATAAAGAGAAAGAAAAACAATAGAAATACTTATTGTGGTTGGCGCTCTGCCAATCAAAGTAGCGCCTGGATTTAACTAACAAACGTCGCGGTCATCGAGACTAGGACAACCTTGATTACTCAGCCTTCATCAAGATGGTATGGGGTTGCCTCTATCAGTCATTCACATTCATTCGACCGATGCATAATGCCAAATAGAGTTTTATGTCGTTCTCTATTCACCTTAACCGGCACTCGGCTCCTTGTTTTTAACCTCAACTGCTTTCGCATGAGGGAATTCTGGGTGATAAGTAAGGGCCAGTCCGTTTAGACTTGAGCTCACAGAATCCCTAAACTCATAAAATCTTGTTTTGGCACTTTTTTCTTCATTTCTCTTCTTCATTCTTTTCTTTGTGGAATATTGGCGATACCGTTAGAGCTCACCAACAAAGTTGAAGGTCGCTTCTTCATTGTTCAAACCAAATTTCTATCTGCCCCTTTTCTATATAACCTAAGGCTCTACCTGTATTCAGGAATGGTCCTCCCAAAATAATAGGCATTACTTGCAAAATCGCTTCACATCAATAATAACAAATTCTGCCGAAATATGAATGAGTCACTTTTACTAGCCTCATGGAGTATCCCTATAGGCTTTTCACATGTTCGACATCAGCCATCAGTAGCGCGGCATCGCAGTGGTTTTGGTCAACCCAACCGCACTTCTTGTAAGTCGAGAGGGGCATTAGATTTATGCTTGCCCCGCGATCACATAATGCGTTGTCAAAATGTAATGACCCTGACTAATACAAGGAATAATGAACGACCGTATCTTTCATTCTTTGTACAAGGAAAAAAAAAAAAGAAAATCTGTCAATAGCACTACAATGCTGCGTGCTTCATCATCCTCGAAAGTGATCGATCTTTTCTGTAACTGCAGAATCTTGTCATAAACTTGGCATCACCTGGCATTTGTTCAAGAAGCTTTCTATCCATACCAAGGTACTGGATAGAGAATCTGCTTCACAATTGTTATGAAAAAAACGCGATATTTTTACCATCCTCCGAACTTTGCAGCCTAAAATCTCTGAGTAAGGGTGGTGGTGGTCTAGGACGTGCTAATTACCTTCATAGGACTTCTGTGCATCTTTTTCCAGTGTCTCTCGTCTCTCTTCATCATTCACCCACTACGCACTTTAGCCACCCTTTTCATCATCCTTTCTCACCTTTTCCTCATTAGTCGCATAGGTGGGTCAATGGTTTGGTTACCCAACCAACGGTAGTGATTTGCGCATACAATGTTCATCATTTTTTGGATTTTGGAACATTGTGCTAGGAATAGTGCCTGTTTGCCGTGTGTTCACAGTCGCAAATATGATAATTGGCCATTTTGCACTCGATTTGCTTATTGATATGGGGGCATGTGTAACACTTTTTGGCCTCATAACTGCTAAATCATACCTCTTAACGTCTTATGTGGGCTCATCAGACTAGCATCGCACCTCCTCACTCATTTGTGCAACATCTCCGCAAACTCGCAGCCATACTAAATCTCACACCATCCCTAGAGTAACTTCACATCACTATTTGAGGAGGTCATAGGGCCCATTTCTATCATTTCTGTTACCAATAGTTACCCCTGTGAAGTTGTTGTGCCGCTGTTGTAGTTTCCATCTGACCCAGAATGACCCTCATTATGTAGTTAGCCAATAGATCCGACCTTGGTTCCCTTGACGCTTGGCAGACCAATTATCCTGATTTGAGGCCTGGACACTCGGTCGCGAAACCTCCCGTCGCTCATTTACGGCATAGGAGTCCTCCACATAATAGCCTTCATCATTAGGAGGTGGTGGTTTAGGGCACGGTTAACCTGCATTTATCTTTCTGGGCACCCCACGTGACATGTTTTAGTCCTACCCAAGCTCAGTTCTCATCTGGCCATTTCTTCAACGAATCTCATCTGTGGCTGGGTTGTGAGTGGAAATGTACTGGCGAATGTATTTCTCCCGGTAATCTGACTTCTATTACTCCAACTTTATTATTTCCGGGAATGTTTCTCCCCCGTCCTCTACTCTAATTTTTTATGCAATTTCAGCATAAGGGACACTCCATAGGAAGATCCACGCCTGCTATAGTGGTCCAACACCATTTATATTATCATCCTGTCCCCGATAGACGTATTCGCTTCAGTGACTCTCATCTATACGTGATTTGGGGGACCTTCTCAATGACAGTTGAATCCATCCCAAGAACTACTAACTGATCTCTGGTAGGCCGCCACAAAGTTGTTCACCCCTCTGTCTTTGTGGTTTAGTTTCTTGGAGACCGGATAGTAGCAGTGCTAAGAGAATCATCCGCTTTAATTGGTTCCACGTGAAAATTGGTTGTAAGGGAGGCTCATTGAACTGCATATAGCAGGCCTCTTCTCCGTCAGTGAGAGAGGGAACACCTAAGCCTATTACATCGCAAGTCCCAAGTCATGCCTACCCTAACAGCAAAGCTTTTACACACTGCTCTTAAGCCTTAGCTAGATGGCATGTGGATCTCAGAAGTAGACTGAAACTAAACCTCTGGAGTGACATTTGCATCATGCTACTAGTTACCACGAAGGTGTGGCCTGGTGGTATAGGGGCAAGACAAGTGGCCCATCGGGAGTCTGTCTATGTTGTCATAGCCTCTGTAGATGCTTTGGCCAGTACGGGATTTTTGTCCGCCTCTGTTGGTGTTCACCACCTAGCATCGGTAAGCAACTGACCATGAACAATCAACCGGAGGGCTGGGATGTTCTGATTTGGGATCATCATGTTTTTTCCAAGTTTCTATTCATATTGCGTAGTGTACGCTATATTCGTGATCGTAGGGAAACAAGGGTTCTCTTCCTCTCCGTGTATTTGGTTACAAGGAAGAAGATTCTGCAAGAATCAAACGCATAAAACAAAGTAAAATCAGAAATATCAACTAACTATAGTAATAAAGTTTAAGTTGATCTAAAAGCTGCTTTCCCCGGTCCGCGGCGTCAAAATTTGATTACCGTCAAACTTCTTCTCAAAATAAGAAGTAGAGGTCGTGTCAAATACCTAACCAACTAGTGAGGTGGGATCGGTCCACGAGGAAAATAGGTTAGACTTAACTTTAACCTATTTTACTATTGTTCGGACTAGTTATATTTCCCCTGGAAACAAATAACAATAAAAGGGGTTTTCGATTTCTAATGAATGAAAATAACTAACGAAACTAGAAAGAGAGACACTTAACAGCTTTTAATGTTGGAGTTTAATCAATTAATCAAAGTAACTAGGGTTTACGTGTTCCCCAGCAAGTTCATAACTTGATACTCTAACTATAACAATTCTTTTCTAGTATCTTGGTGCATGCAAAGTGATAAGGTTATGTATTTTTAAATCCTTGGTCGCATCTAGAAAATTTCACTCTGCAACCTCCTTTTCCATCTGCTAGCGTGTGTTGCTATCTAACGCCTTATCTTTACCTCATATTAAGGCATCGTATCCGTACTTGACTAAGTTATTACCCCCTCGTACCAATCAATACTAGCCTATTAAACAGTATACACTAAATTCTATGTTGATAATTCTTTTCGCTATTATTACTCTTGGTCCGGCAAGTAGCATTAAGGCGAGTTCTAACGTGGCCACCGGTAAAAAGACTTCTAATCGAAGAATGACTTAATACAACATGGCAGACACTATTCTAAATTGTATTTTCGTTAGGTTGTATCTCATTATTTGTGCCCTATGGTTCCGGCACACCCTAGTTATGGAGTTTAGTTACCCCATTCAGTCATATCACAATATTCCAATATATTATATGTAAGACCACACAATAGGGGTAAGAAATTCAGTACTTACTCTTACTTCATTAGAAAGAGTAAAATTCGGCAAAGTTTTTCTTATTAATCATCCCAAAATACCAACAATCACCTTGGTGCAGATATCTCAAAGTAATCAAAGAATTCTCACAAAAGAGTCTAATGATAATCAAAGTCTACCACTAATACCTCAGATTCTGAATAATGATATCCCCGCGTCTACACTAATAAATCGAAGGTCTACTAAAAATAAAGAGTCTAACCCCTAATCGTAAGGTTTTTCGAACATATTTATATAAAATAAAAACCTATTAAACAGGACTCTATTTGCCTGGAAATTTGTCAAAACAGTAACGTGGCTGGGTCGACGGACCTCTCGACGGATCGTGTGGTTCACGAGCAGGCCGTCATGGATTCCTTCCGTCCCATACTTGTGCAATTTTCTTCTACTCTGCTTTCTTCATTACCCTCGAGACGGTCCGGTATGACGGATCGTTACGAATGCACAACGGTCCTTCGAGGAGCTTCGTTCAAACACTTAATACTCTTGAATATGGTCCTCTGGGGCTACTTCTCTAATCTTCATGAAAAACCTGTAGGACTGGGCGTCATGCTAGACGTTCCATCACGTCTTTGTAACCCCACCTTGGTCATATATTTTTCCCCATCTTCCCTTCAGTTGCAGTTGCACTAAACGCTGCTACGCTGCCACCCTACGACCGTCCAGGTGCATGACGGAACTCACAATCCGTAGTGGTCTCGTTCTGCTTTCTTTCGCTCAAAAACCTCCCTCCGCCTTCATCTTTGGAGAGGTTCCTGACAAAACAAGAGAACTCTTATATAAAAATTAGCACAAAGAGGCTTTGGAGCACACTAAACTTATGGAAAGGTATTAATAATACCGTGAAACCGCGGTATATAATGATTCTTCTACTATAAATCCACAAAGAAAATTGTAGCTGAGAATTTTTGACTTGAACAAATACCGTTGTCCACATGCTGGCATGGGCCGCTTTGATCCAACATTGGGGACAATTTTAGAAAACAATTTATGTGTACTTTTCTCCGTATTAATTCTGTGGAAAAATACACATAATGGCAATATTGTCACAGGAACTTCATCTCAGTGTGCCACCTCAAGATTCTTGGATTGTTGATACGCGCAAACTTATCTTCTCACATAAGAAGTAAAGCGCTCGTATCAATTAAAGAGCCCAACTAATTAGGTTGGGAATCATTTCCACAGGAAAATATTCAGACTTAAGACGAGTTCTAATGTTGGCGCATACCTTAAAAAAGACTTCTAAACGCGGAAAGAATTAATCAATAGCATGGCAAGATACTATTCTAGATTGTTATTTTGTTAGATTTTACCTTATTAGTCACTCAGGTTCCCACACCCTAGTTATGGAGTTTAGTTACCCATAGTCATAATCACAATATTCATATATATAATATAGAATTCATGGCACTTACTTTCAATGAGAAAGAATAAAATCCAGAAATTTATTCTTGATATCGACAAAATCAGCGAACAATCAACTCTCGAGAAAGTTGTAACATCCAAATTCTCATATCCAAATAATCATAAGCAAAGACATCTAGCTAAAAAGTTTTTAACCCACAAAAGTCTACGCCCACAACGAGGTTTTTAGAACTCTTTCAAAAAACAAAACCTAATAATAAGAAGGACTCTAAATTGCTGAAAATTTGTCAAAACGGCGACGGGTCAACGGACCTAGTGACGGACATCGTGGTTATTGACGGGGCCGTCATGGACTCCGTCGTCGCCATAACTTTGGCAAATTCTTCTGCTGCTGCTCTTCATTACGCATCATGTATGTATGACGGGAGACCGTTCCAAGCACGATGGTGGCGTCGGGCTCGTCGTTCGCATAACACTTAACTTCGTGGAATTTGTGCTAGGCCTACTTCTTAATCATCACAACGAACTAAGCAAGATAGAATGTCATGGCTACGACAGTCCGTCATGCACTTTTAACGCCCCACACTTGGTCAGCATTCCCCTCTTATTCACAATCTCAGCTAGCTATGCCACCGTACGGACCATCACATGCGCGACGACCGTCACAAGCTCTGTAGGTGTAACTTTCTGGCATTTCTTGCTCAAACTTTTCGTCGGCGTTCATTTTTAGACAGATTTTTCTGCAATAAAGAGAACTTACAATAAAAATTAATACAAAAAGGCTTTTGGACACATACTACTTAGGTAAAACCATTAAAAATATCTTGAAACCAGGTATAGTAACAATTGTCCTTTGGAATATCCATACTGCGAGAAAATATGTCACGACCAAAAACGCGAGCCGTCACGGGCACCCTCACTTTACCCTCCTATGTGAGGCGAACCAACCATCTGAACCTTATCATTTCAATATAATATCATCAGATAGGCAATGCGGAAGACTTAAACTCATAATAAAAGACAATTCATAACTTCTAAATTCAAGCTCTATTAATTCCTCCAAAATCTGGAAGTCATCACCCATACACTATGGATCACTTTACTAAACTAAGAGTATTCTAATAAGCTAAAACAATAAAAGTTGTCTATGCCGAAACTTCAAGCATCAGACATTAGGAAGGAGATCAGTCCAAGCTAAAAGCATTAGGCTCACACCCTGAAGATCCGGTTGTGACGAAGACTTCTATGAAGCTACTGTTGAGTGAAATTACTGCACGTTTGCTGCACTCCCACAATAAACAAAGGAACAACATAAAAGTATGGGTGCAGTAGCAACCACAAGTTACTGAGTAGGATCATCGGTCCAACCCAAAATAAACAATATATCTCAGACCATCAATAAAATCAACTATATTCTTCACATTGATAGCAACAAGTACAAACATCATTTTATATCCCACCGTCATATCTATGAGGACTCAAGCCTCCTGCATACTTATGTGGGATACATTTTCTTTATATTGAGTGATATTAGTATCTTCAAGATTCATTATCTTTATATTCCTCTTGTGTCGGTACGTGACACCTCCGACCGCCTACTCTGATGTGTCAAAACGTCGACAACTACCTCCGATCCCTAATTCAATGTGTCGATAACGTGACGCTCCGATCCCCTCATCTACGTGTCGGTTTCGGAGCACCCCGTCCGCACTAATTCTATTGTCGGTACGTGACACTCCGATCCCCTGACAATCTACGTGTCGGTTCGTGACCCCGCCCCACTAAATTCTATGTGTCGCACATTTGACACGTCCGATCCCTATCTCTCGTGTCGGTTCGTGACCCTCGTGCCACTAATTCTATGTGTCGGCACGTGACACTCGATTCCCCTAATCTCATTCTATTTAGTTCATCAAGGCCTGCTTTTATAACCAAAGGCGTCATCAATCTCATAGATTAGGTTTATATTATATATCAAGATTTGGGATTCACAGCGTCATCTGCTTGTTTTTCATCATCAATAATATATATATAATCACAATCATGTCATACACACAAATTAAGCATAAAGAAGACTCTTTATACTACCCAACACATACATTATTCGCTATTAGAGTTTTACTACGAATAGTGAAAACAATAACCTACCTCCACGAAGAATCGTGATCAAGCACAATTCCTCACTTCTTGTTGTCCTCTCGTTCCTCTCTCTCTCGTACTCGTTCATCCTCCTCTTTTTCTTCTGTCTTTGTTCTTTCTATTTTCTTATCAACCCCTCTTTCTTTTACGCCTAATTAGTATGTAATTAAGAATGAAAGATGGGCAATACATAACCCACTCATTAACTAAGGTTACCTATCTTTTTAACCCCAGGAATTAGACTTATTAAGCATTACCCTCTAACTTAGAATTAAAGGCAGGAATAGTCAAAGCGTCCCTTAAAACGTGTAAGAAATCCGCCTCGAACTGGATTTGCGTAGCCCGTTACGGCCGTCGCGTGCCTGGCGACGGTCGCGTCTGCTGTCCGTCGGCAGTCATGCACAGAGACTTGTTGTTTAAGTGAATGGCCTGTGACGGGCCGTCGAGCCTGCGACGGTCCGTCTGCCACTCCGTCACGGACGTTCAGTAGAGTCGATTTTCCATTACCACATTTCAGATTTTCTGAAGTGTTTTTGAACGACCGCCTCCACGACGGTCCATCGTGCACGTGAACTGTCCTTCGTGGCCTCCGCCACCTCTGCCCAGTTTTCCAGAAATAAATCTGTTGCTCAAAATGACTAAACCGGTCGTTACAATAATACCAATTTACCATCGTTTCGTCCCCGGAACGATCACAAGAAGGAAAGCAAGGGCGAAAAAGGAATCCTGAGTCTGTAAACATATGTGGGTATCTTTCTCGCATATCTGCCTCCTCTCCCAAGTGCTTCTTCACGTGGATCATTCTTCAATTGCATCCTTGAGGATGCAAATCTCTCTTGACCATCAACTTCGACTTCTCTCGGTGCTAAAAATAGCAACAAACAGGCTCTCCTCCTAGACAATCTCATCAAGGGCAACACTGAATCCAACGGATAATATAATTTCCATCCCATGGTAAATCTTTTCACCATCGACCATGGAATACCGGTATGTACTCTCCTGACGCCTGGATGCAAGTCTAACATCATAAGCCACCTCCCCCCTACTCTCTTAAGTTATCTTCAAGGAAGGGGCCATGTACTTGGTGCTTAGCTTGCCTCTTTATGCGCAAACCGCATCACCCTTTCATTGGTGAAACTTTCAACAAGACTTGTTCACTACCCTCCATGAACTCTAATCTCTAACACTTTCGATCTGCATATTCCTTTTGTCCTACTTTGCTCCGCTAGAAGCTTTTCTGAATAGATTTCACTTTTATCTATCGAATCCCTCAAAGATCAGTCCCGGCAGGTCTACCTCGAATGCGCTCAAACTCAACCAATGGGACCTACATCTCCTAGCCATCAATGCTTCAAAGGGAGGCCATATCAATGGCTTTGAGTGATAGCTATTATTGTATGAAAACCTCCGCTTAAGGGGGGGGTTTAAAGAAAGCTATCCCAATGGCGCACCGAATGCTATCTACAACATGCAACGAAGGCATATCTCTCGCAAACTTGAATCGTTCGCGATCAGACTGACATCGTCTGAGGATGGAACGCGGTACTAACTGGTCCAACCTCGTAACCAGGCAATTCTGCATGTCAATGTTTTCCCAAAACTTAGAAGTAAACTGCGTACGCTCTATCTGTATGATGGATAGTGGATGGAACTCCATGCAATCGAGACAACTTCTGAGATGTAAAGTTTGGCTAACTTCTCTGGCATTGTAAGTCAGCCTTTAAACCGGAATACTGAGCAGAACTTAGTTAACCTATCAACAATCACCCAATAGAGTCTATTGCCCAATGTCCTTTGGAAGACCACCAACGAAGTCCTTGGCGATTCCTCCCATTTGCGGGCATTCCGGAATGGGCATATCTCTTAAGTGTTTCCTTTCCTCCGAAAATCTGGTGTTTACTACTGTTGACAATTTGGACATTTGGCAATAAAATCCACAATATCACTCTTCATTCTTCTTCCAGCTAAAAGTGTTGGCTTTAGGGTCATGTATCATCTTGGTTGCACCGCGGGGATGTATCGAATACCTTGAAAGACATATGAGCCTCTGTCAGAATGTGTTGATCAAATTCATGACGCGGGTAGCACATACCTTCCTTAATCTCAAACACACCTTCCTTATCGATTTTTCGCTTCTTTAGCCTCTCTTGCAACACTTTTTCCTCGGATCCGGATTAATTTTTCATCATTAAACTTGCTTTCTCCTCCGCTGAATCTGTCAAGGAAGGAAAGATCTTGCCTCCACACAAGCTAAAATCCCCTCGCCTTTTTTTTGCATTTATCTTCTAGTCTCATAAAGTCCATTAGCCCGAGTCCTGAACGCTCCCTAGTCCAATGGCGTCTAACGGCTTGCAAGTGAGCTAGAGCTTCCGGCATGCTTTCCCGCCTTTCTACTTCAGCACGCGCTATCAACATTCGCCTTATTCCCGGAGGTGACAAAATAGTTATGTCGTAGTCCTTCATTATTCCCATCCATCTCCTCTGTCTCAAATTCAAATCTCTCTGGCGTGAGCGTGAAGACCTACTGTACTACGATGATCCGTGTAGACCTCCACACTAACCCCATATAGATAGTGTCTCCATTTCTTGTTAGTGCAAACACTACCGCGGCCATTCCAATCATGAGTTGGATAGTTACGTTCATGCATTTTTAATTGTCTTGAAGCATAAGCAATCACATTCTTCTCTGCATTAGCACTGCCCCCAAACCCGAATAAGATGCATCACAATACACATGAAATTCTTGCCTTCCACTGCAAGGTGAGAATTGGTGGCAGTAGTCAACAGAGTCTTGGAGCTTCGAAAGCTTTCCTCACACTCATCCGACCATACCAATGGAACATTTTGCTTAGTCAAGTTCGTCAGTTGGGAAGCAATAGAAGAGAATCCCTTGACAAATCGGGCGTAGTAGCTATCTAACCCAACAAAGTCCTATTCTGACACATTAGTAGGTCTTACCCAATTCTTCACTACTTCGATCTTAGAAGGATCCACCATTACTCCATCCTTAGAAACCACGTGCCCCAAGAAGGACACTGCATCTAGCCAAAACTCACACTTAGGAACTTGGCATAAAGCTTTTTCTCCCTCAACGTTTTCAATACCATTCTCAAATGCTCCTCATGTTCCTTCTTACTCTTGGAGTATATCAGTACATCATCAACAAATACGATCACAGAGAGATCTAATATGGCTTAAAATCCCGTTCATCAAACCATGAACGCAGCAGGGGCATTCGTAAGACCGAAAGACACCACTACAATTCGTAATGCCCATACCTGGTCCTAAAAGCAGTCTTTGGCACATCCGTTGCCCGTATTTTCAATTATGATAACCGGATCTCAAGTCAATCTTAGAGAGACACAAGCACCTTGTAAACTGATCGAACAAGTCATCAATGCGAGGAAAGGATACTTGTTCTTTATAGTCACCTTGTTCAACTGCCGGTAGTCTATGCACATCCGAAAACTCCCATCTTTCTTCTTTACAAACAAAACCGGAGCACCCCAAGGAGATGCACTTGGTCTAATAAAGCCTTTGCTCACATTCTTGATTTGGGCTTTTAGTTCTCTTAACTCCGCGGGGGCCATTCCATAGGGGGTATAGAAATGGGGCGTGTACCCGGTTCAAGATCAATACAGAAGTCCAATATCCCTGTCTGGGGCATACCCGGAAGATCTGCAGGGAATACATCAAGAAACTCACGGACCACCGAAACCGCACTCAATCGAAGGTACTTGGGTAGTGTCATCCTTGAGATGTCGCCAAGAAGCTAAACACCCTTTACTAACCATTTTTCTTTAGCACGAAGAAAGGAGATGATACGCACGGATTGGAAGTGTAAGTCACCCTCCCACACTAACGGATCTGTCCCAGGCTTGGCTAACGTCACCGTTTTAGCATTACAATCCAGACTGCGAATTGCGGAGAAAGCCAAGTCATACCCAGAATTACATCAAAACAACCATCTAAGATAACCAAATCTACATAGTGTTATCTCCCCACAAAGTTCACCAAAACAAGACCATATACCTTTTCAACTACCACAGACTCACCCACCGGAGTAGAAACACGAATAGGGCGTATCAGGTAATTCACATTGTAAATTTTAGACATTAGCAAATGATGGAAGATCATAAGAAAATGTGGAATCCAGGATCAACAAATACGGGGAAGCCGATGCAATC
>JAKWJA010000082.1:0-49426 GCA_027704765.1 Solanum habrochaites
AGTATCCGTAACTGGGTGAGCAGAGTATTTGAATATTTTGAGGCATACTAATTCATGGTGTCATATTTGCCATACATAACCATGACATCCTTTATTCTTATTGATTAGTATTTTTTAGGGTTTGAAAGTAATTAATTTGATTACGTTACATGTAACTTGATCTGGTGTGCTGATATTGTGAGTGCCTTTGGGGGTGGTAATTGAGAATTAGTGAGCTTAGGTGAGATGTGTGTTTGTAAATGGTCACAATTTAGTTGGGACTGATTTTATGCAGGTTTGTTTAGTTGTGTTGTAGAGGTTCGGGGAGGTGTAAAAGAGTACCCATATTTTCTCCCCTTAGCTTGGTTTAGAGCGATATTACTTGTTACAGGCCCGTGGGGTTTTGGTACTCACCCCTGCTGATACAATTATTTTTTTAGTGTTACTAGTTGACCAGTGTCATATTTCTCTGGTCGTTTTCTGAGACGTCTTTTGGAGGTTGTGAGGGTAGTGCTGTCATTTTAGTGGACCTTTACTCTATTCTGATCTGTTCTACTCTAGAATAAATGCCGATGACGACTTGTATACTTTTTTGAATTCAGTTTTTGTAAATACTTTTTAGAAGCTTGTAACATGACAACCAGATTTGGGGGTATTTTTGAATTATCATAGAATTTCCGCATTTGTAAATAGTTTAAGTTTTAGCCTATTGTATATTGAGATAAGACAAGTTTATCACGTCCATTTTTGGATCGTGACACTTCAGGATGATCAATAATACAATATTGATAACATCTCAATATATCATAGTGATCAACCATATCAATAGGAAGATAACATCAATTATCAATACAATCTTGATTTCCTCTACCATGAGATTTTACAGGCTCCTTCATTTAATTTTTCGATCTGATTTCAAATATGTACATGTTGAATTTTACTAAGATATTCAAAAAAATTCGGCATATTAAAAAAATATGACTATTTTGATGTATTATTAATATTTTAAGTCGTATGGTAAATTGTTTGCACGTGAGGTGTAGCCTTTTCTCCTTTCAAATGATTATGACTTTCATAGAAGTTAATCTATTCATAATTTTTTTGGTTGTAAATAATGATAATTAGTTGTTACAAAAAAATAACACTACTATTTGGAGAAGAAAAAGATTGATTTGAAATGTGCAGTTAACCTAAGTCGAACATTTTTTCATGTGTACTTGTTTTATCTTGGTATTATTAATATAAAATTCAACTTCAAGTGTATAAGAAACATAAACTTTTGAAACCTCTGTTCTTTCATGAAGAGATGAAATTTCGATTTACATCTCCATTGATACCTATTCGAAGTTATAAACATTAATACGCTGCCTGAGTAGACATACTATGCATATTTGAGATGACTTCATTTAATGTTGAATGTATTATAAGGACAATACTTTTCAAATATGATAAACTTAAACAAATGCAATATAAGTAGTATGTTATGTGTTATTCTTTCAACATTGTTTTTAAAGTACTTTAGTATATTATGCTAGGATTATATTATGATTTGGATTCATTAGAATTATAGTAACCAATAGGATTAGATATTTATAATTGCATTTATTATTATTCTATTCTATTCGTATTATTTTATATTATTATTATATTATTATTATAGATTATTATATTATTATTATATTATTATTTAGGATTATTATTATTATTATATTATTAAGTAGAACTTCTTAAGAGTGTTATTTAGGACTCTACGATTCTCTCCATATGAAGAGTATGTACTTAAAATTATTATTCATCAATATGTCAAAGATTGGAATGACTTCGTGTAGTCGGTTGAAGCAGCAGCATTATTTTTGGAAAAACTGGCTGATGTCGAAGGAACCCACGACAGACCGTCATAGGCAACGAGGACGTCGAGGGGGTCTCGTTACCAAAACACTTAAGAATTGAAAAATTTGGGTAAGTCTGAGATCGACTCTCTGACGTCGACGGGCAGGGGGAGGACGGACCGTTTCATGGCATGAACGGGACGTCACAGACCTTTTACGGAAATTGGTCTCTGAAAATCTGTGACGGAAGCAGCAGACTACGGACCAGTCGCAGGCAGACGGCCGTCACAGACTGCGTAATCCAGGCATGGGTTTGAATTTTGTTAAGTTTATAGGGGCGTTTGGACTATTCCTCATTATAATTATAAGTTAGTGAGTGGAATATGTAATAATCCATAGTTCTTTGAGGTTAAAGGAGATAACCTACATTAAGTAGGGTAACTTTTGTCTCTTTACTTAATTAATGATTATTAGGGTAGCAATAAAAGGGTTTGAATACGAACCAAGGAACGCAACGAGGAGAGGAAAAGGTAGAGAACGATCGAGAGAGAGAGGAAAAGAAGAAGGTAGCAAGATTTGAGGATTTGCTTGCTGATCACGAACGCTTGGTGGGGTGAGGTATGGTTTTTTACATTCTAGTAAACTCTTAAGTAGCGACTGAAGTATGATAGTATGTGGGTAATATTGTAATAAATTTACTATATGATATTCTGCTTGCCATGATACTAAGATGACAAAATTGTGATAAAATAGCATGATGAAGATATTGAATCCCTAATTTGAGAAAACCCCTAATTGCCTGTTTTAAGAGTTGATGAGTGCATCTGGTATAAACGAAGCGCTTGATGAACTCAAGTGATGAGGGTATGTGGAAACGGTGGCCGACAACGGATAGTATCTGGTGAGAATCGACAAGTAGAATTAGTGAGAGGGTGTCTAACGAACGACACTAGGAATTGGGGGAAGGAGGGTAGTCACCGACCGCACCGTTAGAATTAGGGGACTAGGTGTCACGAACGACAGTAGAAGAATTCGGGGACGGGTGTCACGAACGACAGTAGTATTGGAAGCGGAGTGTCACGCAAGACCGAGAGAAAATGACGCACATGAATCTTGAAAGACGTTAAACTCAATTAAGACCTAATTCAAACCAAATGGGTATGCATGAGGTTAGTCCTCAGGGGTACTTGGCGGTTGCGTTATTAATAATATAGAATGTTGTTGTTACATGTTGAGCTGTAATTGTATTGATATTTATTATTTGACTATATACTGATTTGTCTATTTTGAGAGTTGGCGATGATACCACTCAGTAATCGTGTTGTGTATCGACCAACTACTTGTATGTTTCTTTCTTGTACATGTGGAAGTGCCAACAAACATTACCGTAGTCTTAACTCAACCGCAACTCTAGCCAGTCTTCATTACACCGGGATTTCCAGGGTGATACGTAATGCTTCGCTGGACTGATCTTTCATTCTCCATGTCTTCGACTGCCTTGAGTTCGACATGGACTAGCTTTGTTATTTTGCTTCGTGAGATACATCTTAGTTTAGTAATGTGATCATAGATGTTCTTGTTGTGAGAATTCAGATTTGGGGGGGGAAAATAGATGTTATTTTAGAAGTTATTGGGGGAATTGATGTCAATAATGAGTTTTAAGTCTCCGCATTGGTAATTTTGTTATTTCATGGTCGAAAGTTGGGAATTGAATTGGTTGGTTCGCTCAATAGTAGAGTTAAGTGTGGGTTTGCCAGTCGCGGCCCGTATGTGGTCGTGACAAACTTGGTACTCAGAGCCTTAGGTTAGTGGGTCCATCACCCACAAAGAACGAGTCTGTAGAGTCGTAAGGAACGGTAGGGGGCGACGCCTTGATTTCTTTGGGAGCTATAGGACTTTTAGGAAAATTCCATTCTTTCTTTCTTTCGTGTATTATTGGGTCCAATTGGTATCTAGGGTGATACAACTTGGTAGCTGACCATCTTCACTCTATTTAGCAGATGGTTTTAGAACTAGAGCAAGAACTGCGCCAACACCAGCACGGCAAGACAAGAGCGTCTGAGCAGACCACTGGGGCTTGTGAGCTCGAAGAGGAGCGATAGTGGCAAGAGGCTGTTAGCGGTCGTGGGGGGTCCCTAGAGGAAGAGGAAAGAGCACTAGCCATTAGTTAGGGCGGTGACTCCTCCACACTGAGGGAAGTTGTAAGAGAGGTGAGGATGGGGAGAATGAACCAAGTTCAGAATGAGGGAAATTGACCCCAACTATACCCCAGAGATGACAATCAGGTTATTGCTTATCTTAGCGGGTTATCTGATCCGGTCCACAGACACCTGCACGGTTTTTCTGCACCAGCATCTCAGGTTCCAGAGGTACAACACTGCAGCTAGAGGGCCCCCCGCATGATGCCTCATGGAAAGAGGCACGTTTCTCGTGTGACACAGGCTATAATGACCAAATGATCTGCATGAATTTTCAGTTAATTTTGAAATTGAAGCCTCAAGTCTTCAAGAGTGCTGAATAATGAGGAGGAGACGATATTCTGGTTGACTGTCATGAGCTACTACAAATGGGTATAGTAGAAAACGTTTGGTGTTGAGTTTGTGATATCGTTCAAGGGAACGCCAAAAATGTGAAATATTTACGGTGGGCATGGGGGTTGGTCGCATGTGAGTGTCAACCAACAGACGGCACCACACCTATGATTGGGAAATCATTTCTGTGTTTAGGAGAAGTAATCCCGACTTTGAGAGATAGGAAAAGAGATGAGAGTTCTTGAGCCGTAGAGCAAGGTAGGATGTCGGTTAGTGCATATGAGGCTAAGTTTTGTGACATATATCAGGTATGCCACCCAATCTTTGTTTCAGTTCACAGGAGGCGGATCGCAGTCGTTTGTGAGGGTCAGCGGTCGACTTGGGGATTGATCGCGATTTACGGGTAGTGGCTATGGCCAACCATCCTTCACGACGTGGTAGGACTCGTGATCGCGGTGGACGGAGTGAAGCAAGATGCCTGCACCCTGGCATCGACCTCAAAATGGTTGCGAACGGGAGGTGAGTTTAATTGGTTCTTAATCCTGACAGAGAGGAGACAGGGTTAATCAGGAGGTTACTCAGGTGTCGCCCACTTTCAGTCTCCCTCCCAGCCTGTAGTGGGGGTCCACATAAGACCCGCGTCAAACTTCTTGAGAGACTGTGTGACTTCCAGGGCGTGTATTGGATGTGGGGAGATGGACATATTAGGAGACATTGTCCAAACAGAGTGCATAGACCCCCAATAGCTAGAGGTAGAGGTGGTCCGGTAGAGGCGTTGTAATTCTGGAGAAGCGGGTGGCGAGGGTAATGGTGGTCACCCAACGGCAGGGGTAAGGGAAAAATGGAGCACACAACACACATGTAGGGGCAACACGGGCAGACAGGTTGATCAGGTGATAGGGCCCATTGCTATGCTGTTCCTGGGCGGTGCTGAAGCGGAGGCATCAGATGCTGTTATAAAGGTATCTTTTGGTTTGTGATTGTATGGCTTCTGTATGATTTGACACTGGCTCTACAGTTTCGTAATGTATTCTTCTGCATGTTGCTATGGTCTTAATTTACATTGGAATTGTTTTTGACATACCTATTTGGTCTTGTTTTACTCTGGTTGTGATGGAGTCTGTTGATAGTTGAAAGGGTGTCTAGGTGTGTTTGTGACTTTTTGAGGGTAGCAATTACTCATGCTAGATGGTTATCTAGAAGGTTGACTTCGATGTAATTCGGGGATGAATTGGCTCTCTCCAATTTTGCATCTGGATTGTAATGCTAACAAACTGTGGCATAGCCAAGCTTGGGAAGGATCAGTTGTGTGGGAGGGTGCTACATTCCATCCGGTCGTATCGTCTCCGTCTTCGTTCAAGAGATGAATGGTTAGTACGGGTGGTTTAGCTTTTTGGCACCACCTGAGCGGGATGATGGAAACCCCCAAAGCATTCAATTGAGTCGGTTTCGATAGTCCGCGGAGTTTAGATGTGTTCCTGCAGACCTTCCTGGTCATGCCACCGGATAAGATATTGACTTCGGGCATCGATCTTGAACCGGGTACTCGCCCCCATTTCCATACCCCCGTATTAGAAATGGCTCAGCAGAGTTAAGGGAGTTAAAGGCTCAACTTCAGAGAGTTGTTGAGCAAAGGGCTTTATTAGACGAGGCATCCATGGGGTTGCTCCTGTTTGGTTTGTGAGAAGAAGACGGGAGTCTGACGGATGTTGCATAGATTACCGGCAACTAACTAAAGTAAACTATTACGAACAGGTATCCTCTTCCTCGCCATTGATTATTTGTTAGATCAGTTACAAGGTGCTTGTGTCTTCTATAAGATTGACTTGAGGTCTGGTTATCCTAAATGAAAATACGGGCAGCAGAGATGCCAAAGAATTTGCATTTTCGAACCAGGTATAGGCATTATGATTCTTGGTAATGTCCTTGGACTAACGAATGCCCCTGCTGGCTCATGGCTTGATGACCGGGATTTTTTAATCAATCTGGATATCTTTGGATCGTTATTTATTGATGATTACGATATCGTTCCCAAGAGTTAAGAAGGAACATGAGGAGATTTGGAATGGGTTGGAAGTTGAGGGAGAAAAGCTCTCTGCCCAAATTCACCAAGTGTGAGTTTTGGAAAAGATTCAGTGTCTTTCTGGGGCACTGGTTCTAAGATGGGGGGGGGATGGGGGTCCTTCTAAGATTTAACAGTGAGAAATTGGGTAAGACCTACTAATGTGTCGCGAAATAGAAGATTTGTTGGTTTAGCCAGGTATACCGTCGATTTGTCAAGGATTCTTTCTATTGCTTCCAATGACAAACTGACTAAGCAGAATGTTCCATTGTATGGGGCGGATGAATGTGAGGGGAAAGCTTTAGAAACTCAAGACCGTGCTGACTACCCCGCACCCTATCCTACCTGCCAGTAGAGGGTATTAAAAAATTCATTGTTTTATTGTGATGCACCATTCTGGTTTGGGTGCAGAGCTTAATGCAACGAAAGAGAATGTGATTGCTTATTCTTTGAGGCAATTAAAGGCATGAAACGTAACTATCCGACCCAATGATTTAGAATTGAGCTGCAGTCGTGGTTTGCATTAAAGCAATGAGAGGACACTATCTATATAGGTTAAGTGGGAAGTCTATACGGATCATCGTAGCCTACAGTATGTCTTTACTCAGAAAGATTTGAATTTGAGACAGAGGAATGGATGGAACTATGAAGGATACGATATTACCATCTTGTAATCACCCGGGAAAGGGTAATGTTGTGGAGACGCCTCATTTCCTTAAGTAGAAAAGCAGGGAGAAGGGTAGTTTAGCCCCAAACTTAAAACAAGTTTCTAGACAACCATTGGCTAGAGAGGTCAGACTCTGGGCTAAGACTTTTATGAGGTTAGAAGTAAATGAGAGGGGGATTTTGGCAGTGGGGAGGAAGATCTCCTTTCTTGACAAAATTAAGGGAAAGCAGTCTATGAAGAGAAAACTAATTCGGATCCGAGAGTAGGTGTGCGAGGAGAGGCTAAGCAAGCAAAATGGATGAGGAAGGTGGTTTTGAGGAAGTAAGGGAAACAAGGGTAGTGGCCTCGTGTCATGATTTGATCCACATATTCTACAGAGGTCCTAGTTCCGGATATTCTATACATCCTGTGCAAACCAAGATGTACCGTGACCTAAAAAACACTTTTGGTGGAGTAGAAGTAGTAGTAGATGAAGGCGACATGTAATTTTGTTGCCAAATGTCCAAATTGTCAGCTTAGCAAGTAAAGTAGGAACAACAGAGGCACGGAGGAAACACTTCAGAGAATGCCCATTCCGAAGGGAAGTGGTAAGGATTGCAATGGACATCGGGGTTGGGCTTCCAAAGACATTTGGGCAAGTTGATTCTATCTGGAATTGTGGACAGATTAAATTAAGTATGACTCATTGCATTTCGCGTAGGTGACTTACAAGGCAGAGAAGTTAGCCAAAACTTTATATCTCAGATGGATTGTTCGATTGCATGGGTTCCACTTTCCATCATATCAGATAGGAGGTACGCAGTTTACTTTCATAAGTTTTGGAGCGAGAACAGTGACATGATGAATTAATGGGTACTAGGTTGGACCTTGTACGACATTTAACCTCAGACCGATGGGCAGTCTGAGCGAAAATTTCAGTGTTGGAAGCTAGCTTCGTGCGTGTGTGATAGAATGTGGAGTCCTTGGATAACTTCTTACCCTTGCAGAGTTTTCATACAATAAAGCTATCACTCAAGAATTGATATGGCTCCTTTTGAAGCATTGTATGGGAGGAATATGTAGTGTATCCCATTGGTTGGTTTGATGCATTGAGGTTAGACCTTGGGGTACTGACATTTGAGGGATTTCATTAGACACGGTGAACATCGATTCAAGAAAAGCTGTTGCGGCTCAAAGTAGGGCAAAGGAGTATGCCGATGAAGGGTTAGGACTGGGAGTTCATGGAGGGTGAGAAGTTTTGTTGAAGGTTTCACACATGAAGGTGTGATGCGGTTTGGTTAAAAGAGGTAGCTAAGCCCGAGGTCTATTGGACTATTTGAAGTACTAAGCGAGAGGGGAGGTGGCGAGGAATTAGCCCTTGCCTCCAGGTGTCAGGAGTGCATACGGATTTCATGTTATATGCTGAAAAGTACCATGGGGATGGAAACTACATCATTCGTTGGATTCAGTTCTGGTGATGAAATTTGACTTGAGGAGGAGCCTGTTGCCATTATGATCGAGAAATTTGCCCCAAGTTGAGACAGGGAGATTGGCATCCATCAAAGTTCAATTGGAAGAACTCGACAGTTGAAGAGTCCACTTGGGAGAAGGAGGCTTGAATGCCAGAAGATACCCACAATTGTTTACTTACAGATTCAGGGGTCCCCTTTTTGCCCTTTGTCTTTTTTCTTATGATCGTTCGAGGACGACGATGGGTAAATGATATCTATTGTAACGCCTGTGTAGTCGTTTTTGAGCAGCGATTTTATTTTATTGAAAAACTGGCTAGTCGACAGACCCACGACAGACGTAATGGCCGAGGACCGCGAAGGGGGTCTCGTTCCCAAAACAACTTAAAATCTGAAATTGGCGGTACTGAGATAGATCTCTGAACGTTCACGATGGGGTGGACAGGACGGACCGTTTCATGAATGACGGGACGTCACAGACCTTTTACTGAAATCTGGTCTCTAACACTGTGACGGAAGCAGCCAAGGACGGACAGGCAGGCACGACGGCCCCCGTCACAGACTGCGTAATACCAGGGCATGGGTTGATCTTTGTTAAATGTTTTAAGGGGCGTTTTGGACTATTCCTTCTTATAATTATAAAGTTAGCTGATGAATATTAATAATCAATGTCTTGAGGGGTAAAGGAGATAACCTTAATAATTAGTGGGTTACTTTTGTCATCTTTTATACTTCATTATATGGATTATTAGGGTAAAATAAAAAGGGTTTGAATAAGAGAAAAATAGAAAGAACAGAGAGAGAAAGGGAGAACGATCGAGGAGAAGAGGGAAAACGAAGAGGATAGCAAAGATTTTGAGGATTGCTTGTTGATCACGAAATTCTTCGGTGGAGGTAGGTTATGGTTTTATTACTATTCGTAGTAAACTCTTAATAGCGAATGATATGTATGGGTGGTATTGTAACTACTGTTTATATGCTAATTGTTATGCTTGCATGAATAAGATTACAAAATTGGTGATAAACATAAGCATGAGGCAGATATTGAATCCTAAATCTTGAAAAACCCTAATCGGCCTTGTAATGAGATTGATACGATGATGATGCACCTTGGATAAAAGAAGGCTTGATGAACTAAAAGGATGAGGGAGTGGAACGGATGTCACGAACCGACACGTTAGGAATTAGGTGATCGGGGGTCACGAATCGGACACGTAGAATTAGTTGAAGGGTTGTCACGAACTGACAAGTAGAATTAGGGGAATCGGGTGTACGAACCGTCCGTAGAAGAATTAGGGGATCGGGGGGTTGTAACGAACCGACACGTAGAGTAGGGGAGCGGGGTGTCACGAACCGAAACGTAGTCATATGGAGCGGAGTGTCGTACCGAACACGAGAGCGAAATCCACAAGCAACATTGATCTTCAGAAAGACGTTAATAAACTCAATATAATGAACCTAATTCCAATAAATATGGGGGTATGACATGAGGCTTGAGTCCTCATGGGTGACTTGGCGGTGCTTATTAATGATTATAGAACCTGTTGTTGTACATGTTGAGTATATAGTTAATTTATGATATTATTTATAATACTGTTTTTATATTTGAGTGGCCGATGATTACCTACTCAGTACTCGTGTTTTGTACGACCCCTACTGTATGTTTCTGTCTTTGATATGGGGAGTGCAACAAACATTACGTCGTCTTCACTCAAACGCAACTCTAGCAGTCTTCATGACACCGCCGATTTCAGGGTGACTAATGCTTCAGCTGGACTTGATCTTATTTCCTCATGTCGGATGCCTTGAGAGTTCCGGCATTAGATAGCTTTTGTTTATTTTAGCTCTTAGAATACTCTTAGTTTAGTATTTGATCATAGATGTTCTTGTGGTGATGAATTCCAGATTTGGGGGGAATAATAGATGTTGAATTTAGAAGTTATTGAATTGATTTTAAATAATGAGTTTTAAGTCGTTCGGACATTGTATTTGGTTATTTGATGGTCGAAACGTTGGAATTGAATGGTTGGTGGTTCGCTCACAATGTAGGATAAGTGTGGGTGCCAGTCGCGGCCCATTTTGGGTCGTGACAAAGATTGATCAATACTATCAATATTGATCACCATATCAATATATCAATATTGATCAACCTATTAATAGATCAATACATCAATTGCCAATACAATCTTTAATTTCTCTATATGAGATTTCTATATGAATTTCTACACTATGTTCACTAGTTTTTAGAATAAATTTTTTAATTGCACCAGTCTCCTTCATTTAATTTTCTCTATATGATTTCAGAATATGTTACATGTGAATTTTTAAAAATATTTCAAAAAATTAGGCATATTCAAAAATATATTGATATTTTAATTTATTATTTAATATTTTTAAATTCGATATTTATAAATTTTCCTGCACGTGAAGAGTAGTTTTTTGCCTTTTTAAATATGGTTATTATTTATTAAGAAGTTTATCTATTTATAACCAAAAAAATTAAAATTTATAAGATAACTTCTCTTTTTACAAAAAATAACTGCTTTTTTAGAAGAAGAAAAAAAGAAGATTTGAATTTGACAGTTAACCTAATAGTGGAGATTTGCTTTAACGTTTATTGATTTATCTTGATTCTTCTTGATATTATTAAAAAAATTTCACTTCAATCATATAAGAATCATACAACTTTTGAAACTTGTTCTTATGAAGAAATGACGTTGTTTCAAATTCCTCTATAATACCTATTCAAAGTTCCACCTACACCAACCTCACCACACACACAGCGTTGACATATATGGCGCATATTTGCAAATGAACTCATTAATGATGAAGGTATTAGAAGGTACAATACTTTAAAAATATATAAACTTAAAAATGCAAATATACATAGTATTGTTAATATATTCCTTAAACATTATTTAAAGTTCCTTTCATAGTTATTTGATGATATGATAGTGATCAACATCTATTTAGTATTATTTAAAATCTATATTTTGTTGTCTAAGTTCTACTTCATTCATGGACAAATTGCATTGCATGCAAAAGATTATAATTACGAGGGCAAAATGAACATCAGCAGAGTAGCCCTTGAACAAAACTCTGCAAGTAAATCATATGGAGATAATCATAACTTCTCCAATCCAAGAAATATTGGATGTCTTCAGAGAATTTTTCAAATGAATTAAAGCAAGGATCTCTTGCAAATGCGAATCAGTCATCGACTTTTTTTTTTTGGTCATCATTATCCATGTTACTAAAGTAATAATCACCAATTTTGGCGACTTATGCTAGCCTTAATTTAATAACAGTGTAAGTCCCTGCAATTGATATTTTAATTGTGTGTCATTGTTGAATCTTTAATCGGAATTAACCGATTGTTGCAATCGTAGAATACAATTATATAGACAATGATCATATTCAAGTGTATTGTGTCAGCATTATAAAAACATTATTTATATCAAAATTAAAATTAATTTCAAATCTTTATTTAAAATTGAAAAGTTATATATTTTCCTTTAAAATGTGATTTATTCAAACTCACGTTTTTAGTGTTCTTTTTGTTGACTTCAAAATAACGTGCAGTTATTCAAAATTCTATGATTCAACAAATCCCCTTACCCTCCATCATTCATCTATTTTACCTAAAAATTTAAAGTAGAACATTAATATTTACATTATTTTGCTTAACATAAAATAGTTACTGTGACATGGTTATTTACATTAATAAAAATGAACAAAAGTCTGTCAGGATTGAAACATGACACAAGGCAACCCAGTATAGAAATTACCAAATTACAAGTTTAGATATCATTTTTCTAAACTTGAAAATAAAATAGATTTGAATTCAAAGTAAGTTGCTTCTCAAATTTATCCTTGTTAATTCAAAAGTAAATATCTTTTCAATTTTTACATATTCTAAATATTCGAGGGTTGGAATTTGAAGTAGACATTATTTGAAGAGAGATGGAATATAATAAATATCGTAATTATTATAATTCTTAATTTATTGATTTATTTTTTGTTCTAAAAAGACAGAAATAGAAAAAGTATTACATTGAAAATAAGATGATAACTATATATTTTAAAATTAAAACGATAATATGGAACATTATTCGTTTTTTCTAAAAAAAAAGTTAAAAGATATATTTTCTACTAAATCTGTATTAAAATTTATCAAACAAGAAAAAAAGAGTTATCAACGGAATAGTTCCGATATTTTTTTTTCTAAAAATTAAAAACTGGTATACTATTTTTTGAATTTGAATTTTAAAATAATTAAAAAAACATTGAAAAGTTCAATATACAATGTTATTTGGGGGGGTAAGTGGTAATTTGGGTGGTAATTATCAAATTTTTATATAATATTTATAATTAATTTATACAGTTTCCTTTTTAAACAAAAATAAATGTAAAATTTAAACTTCGAAGTAGAAATTTTAAATTGGTTATTTTATAAATTATACTTTGTAGGCTTTTATAACAGTTTAATCAGTTGTGCGTCCAACATGTCAGTACTCTGCGAAATCTTAAAGTGTTTGAGAAAAGTAGACGAAAGGGTAATGTTCTTGTCTGGAATATTTGATTTGTCATGAAGAAACATTTAGTTCAATGTTCTGAGAATCAATTAAACTATAAAGAGGCTTATGTAAAGTTCATTTGAAGAATCTAAAATATATCAAATTGCTTATAACAATATTCAAGATAATACATTACTAGCACACTATAAAATAAAACATAAAAAACTAGTCTCCACCAATGACACTATCCTTAAAGATCTCAATAGCATCAACTTGACAATATGACATCCTTTAACTAGAATTTTCTTAGTCTATGTCATATATTTAGGCAAAATCATGGAGTAATTGTTAATTTCTTTTGATCCATTTTAGTTATTTACTGACGATTCTGAAAAACTTATTATTGTTAATAGAAACGCAATAGTACCAGATCAGATACTAACATCAATTTCTAAACTATATGAAAATTCATAATCTTGAAGGCGGTAATGATCGATCAATTCGAGTCCATTTGCACGCAATATTAATTTACTCACTTTAATTTCGTGGATTCTCTCTTTTACTTCGAAGGCTAACCTTAATGTCCACCTTTAACATGATAACTAATTTGATTGACGTCGGCATTTTGAGAAGGAGATTGATTTTTTATTGTTCCGACTTAACCATAACATTCTTATTCGATTCGAAAATTTAGGAAAGGTGGAATGGATCTCTCACCACTCTCTCCGAGGACCGATCGGAATGCAGAATAATGATATTTAGGTCATCGGTGGCTTCTAAATGTTACCTTTGAAAGATTAGAGTTTGTTTTTGGTGAGGAATACCTTGGATTTGTATATCTTCTTCTTTTACCACTAAATAGTGTCAAAATAAGCCAACTTCAAGTGTAAATGAATGTCTTCCTTTTGTTGATTAAAAACAAATCCACCTTCGATATCACGAACAATAATATCTAAATTATTAAGTTTGTTTGTTATCGAGAATTGAATTATATAAGAAAAAAATTAGTCTCAATTTATTCAAAACAGAACTTTCACCAGTTAAATTTATAAGAAAAAAAATGTTGAATGAATATTAAAGAAGATTAGATTTTTGTACTAAATATATGATATTTTATGGACAGTTATGTATTATTGTTTTTCACATTCTGTAAATGTTTTTTTCTATTTTTTTGTCAAAATATTAATATCTGTTTTTAGCCTTCTATTTAACGTCTACTTCTTTTTATTAGATGATTTTGATTCACCATTTAATAAAATCTTCATCATTTTAAGAATATCATTTGTTCATTAATTAATAATTAGCATATAAATGGCCACTGGTATCACTAAATTATAGTTAGTTAATATATGTTTTTACCTTAATTTATCATTTAATTATCATAAGTATTTTCTTATAGGATCATATCCATTGACTTTTGGTATTTATAGAAAAATAATTAAAATTTCATTCTTGTAATATAGAAGTTAATTATAAGACATGATTAATGTTCTATGTTGGATCCGTTATATTTTTTCTTAATTTTTTATTTGGTGTCTGTCACGTTAATTAGAGTTTGACTAATTTAGATTCACACCAAATAGAATCATTCGTGAGTCAACCAAGGATTTGTTGATTCTGTTTTATTTCAATATAATTAACATTTTTCTTTCTTAGATCAATAAAATTAGGAATTTTTAAACTAGACATTCTTTAAATTAAATCTCATAGTTACCAACATACAAATCGTTAATATACTAAAAATGTTCTTGACAAATTTATGGATTTTTTAGAGCCACACATATATTTATTTAATAGTTGATTACTGATAACAATTTTTACAAAACAGAGGAGAATAACCAAGAGTTACAACTCATATTATTATTTAGGGTTATATGTAGTAACTTTTTAAACGCTTGTTGGTGCTATTTAATTATAAATAAGAAGAATAACCAAAATCTCAAATTTATTCATACTCTAATATAATAAATAAAGAGCATTTGACACCAAGGTGTGAAACAATAAAAGAAGATCAAGATTAATAATAGATATGTTGTCTCTTAAGTATCATAAATTATAATTTTTAATCATTGTATTTTACGATTAAGCATATTCAGTTTTAGAATAATTTAAATATGTATTTTTTATTATCACATTATATAGTTGACAACTAAAAAAACAAATGAATAAAAAATTAGCACATATTTTACCATCCATCTTCTTCTTGTGAAGCATGTATTCCTCCAATCATAGGCAATACAAAGAAGTCAAAATATATAAAAAGAGAATATAAGTTGGAATTATATTTCATGGTATCAATTAAAGTACTCATTTAAACTAGTTGTTGTATTAAGTAGTATACCGATCTACTTTATCAAAGTATTTGTTTCAATAATAAAGTTGATTAAATATCAACACATATAAACGGCAGTAATACCATCAAAAATCAAATGAATCAAGTCTTCACAACATTTAACAAGTAGTACACATTTATATAATTTAGATCCAACATTGTTCAACGTAATGTGAATGAGCCTTCAACTATATGATAGCGATACATATTGTTGTAATGTAATCTATATGGAAAAAAATATAATATCAAGGCACTAATGTTGTCTATCCATGGTACGCTACACTGTGCATTCAAACTTCTTTTTGTCTTTTATAAGATTTTTATGCTTACATCCTGAACACTAAAGCACACAAAACTTCTGTAGGTCATTTGAAGTTATCATTTGTGCCTCCACATGGAAAATTTCAATCTGTCGAGGAGAGCAAAAAACCATTTTACGGGGGCTGACATGTATACGAAAAAATCTCTTTCACAACGAAAGGAAAGAAATAGTTAGAAAGATTAGTAACCTTATTGTCAGAGACTTAGAGTCTTATTAAAGCTCCGTGCGGCACTTGAGTCTTAAGTTAAAAGCTCGTGCGGACACTGACAAATTATTACGATCTTTGATCTTATAAGCTCAAGTAAGCCCTTTATGCTAAGATCGCTAAAAGAATGAAACGATCTTATAAGCTCAAGTAAGCCCTTTATGCTAAGATCGCTAAGAGAATAAAAGGAAGACTTCGAAAGATTTAGAAGAAGACTTTGTATTGATTGGAAGATTGCTTACAATTGTTGGATGTTTATAAAATGAGGGACTTCTTATGATACTGCTTCTAGGATTTTCCAAAGTTTCCTAGAAAATATTCTAATCTCCTTCTAGAATGCCCAAAGCCTTCTAGAAGATTACTAGAGACTTCTAGAGTTTTCTATTAAACCACTCTCAAAACTCTAGACTTTTCCGCCCCTATTCTGATACAAAATCTTACTGAGAATTGGCAGAACATGACACTCTCCTCCACCGAATGATGCAACGATCGCGTTGCATTGTCACTGCATCAAAGACCGAGTTTTGCCTTCTCGTACGCACGACCAATAGTCCATTGACTCGATCAATGCCCTCGCGCAACTCCTTCAATTGCTTCTTTATCACTTCTAACTCAGCCTCACGATCTACCTCCTTCTAAAGAGGCAAGCACCTTGATGGCTTCTTTGGCATCACAACATTGTTCCCTCTTGGAACCTTCTTTGTGCACGGTGGCGAGTACGTCTAGCATCATATTCTTCTTTCGAACTTGTAATGGTGGCTACAAATGTCGACTTCCCTTCTTATGATTTTTCTTGAGTTGCATGGCCGTTAGTCAGACTTGCCCTTCTGTCTTAGGTTATTTCAATTGTTAGTTTTGTTAATTTCTTATTAGTTACTTTAATTTTACAATTATTATTTAATAAAATCATTTTTACAACTTTTCAAATTGAATATTCATATTTGTGACATTTAAAACAAATAATCACCATCATAAAAAGAATAAACAATTTTAAATTTATATGTTATAACATTCAATTCCAAAATTAAACAAAGACCATCTAATATATTAACTAATCACTCCTCAAAATAACCAAGATAATACAAAAATCAATGTAGCGTATTTTTGTGGAACTATATTTCCACAAAATACTATTGAAGATAATACAAATAATAAAATGAAATTTAGGATTTCGAATTTTTATTTATTTTTGAAACACCTATTTTTTGAACCATAATTATTTGCACTATTAATTAATCTACTAATTAACTACAACACTAAAGGACATATTTAAAACTGGACATATATCATACCATTTCTTTAAAGGCGTAATATAATGATAATGTCGAAAAGCAAGTTATGTTATTGTAAAATCACACTGGTATTTTTACTTCACTTATGATTGTTTTAAAGAATGTATAATGTTTTTTTTTTGTTTAGTCATTTATTGTTAGAAAATATAATTATTGGAATACATTAAAAGGAGAGATTTTACCAATGATCACATAAAATTGTAATCTTTTAGAAAGCTCAATCTTTTTACCGATCAAAGCAATGGTGAAGTGATTTTTTTTCTCTTTTCCATTAAAGAACTTAATTGGATTAATAAACTACTAAAACAAGAATAAAAATAAAGGAAAGTAAATTTGCAACATGATTCAATTAATATACAATATTTGTTAATGCAAATTTTATTGTTGATTAATTTAGAAAATATATAACATAATTATAATTCTCTATTGAATATAGCCGGTTAAACACAAGTCTTTTTGACGCCTCTAATAATAAACATTCTAATTGTTTTTTTTTGTATCATGATTTTGTAATGCTGTCAATTTTAGCAATTTACTGTCACGACCCAAAACCGAGCCGCGACTTGCACCCACATTTACCCTCCGAGGTGAGCGAACAAAAGACAACTAACCTTATCATTTCAATTACTATAAACATAAAGTAATGCGGAAGACTTAAACTATAAAATAACAGGACAATCAATAACTTCTAAAATTCAACTTCTAGTAATCACCAAACTCTGGAAAGTCATCACCCACAAGACATCTATGATCAACTTATAAACTAAAGTATTCATAAGAAGCTAAACAAATACAAAGGCTAGTCTATGCCGAAACTTCAGGCATCCAAGACATGAGAAGGAGATCCATTCCAAGCTAGAAGCATTAGCCTCACCCTGAAGATCGGTGTTGTGACAAGATTGGCTTGAATACTGTTGAGTCGAAGATGACGGACACGTTTGCTGCATACCACGAATACAAAAAGAAAACATAAAAGTAGGGCAGACAACCACAAGTAACTGGTAGGTATCATCGGCCAACTCAAAATAGAAACAGTATATATCAAGTAACATAGATAAAAATCAAATAAATCCTTAGCTGCGCCATTTACAATTAACATAATCCTTGTTAAACACCAAGCACATCAATGAGGACTCACGCCTCATCATCATATGTTTTGGGAAAAATGTTCTTAGATTGAGTTATATCAGTATCTTTCAGATTCATTATATTATTTACTCTATTGTCGGTACGTGAATCCGTCCTCATTCTATCCTGGTACCGGAACGTGGCACCCGATACATATACTATCTGGTGTCGGGAAGTGACACTCCGATTCCTCATATTCTAATAATGGTGTCGGAACGTGACACTCGATCTCATATTCTATACTTTGGGTGTCGGAACGGGGACACTCCGATCCTCATTATTCTAGCCTGGGGCCGGAAAGGCACCCGATCATATACTATCCTGGTGTCCGGAACGTGACACTCGATCCTCATATTCTATCATGGTACCGGACGTTGGGCCACCGATCCCTTAAATTCCACTACTACTTTCGTTCATTAAGCCTTCGTTTATACCAAGGCATCATCATTAAACAAAGTAGATTAGGGTTTCTTCAAGATTTAAGATTCAATAGTTCATCATTGCTTATTTTATTCACAATTAATATTATATATATAAGAGCAATCATGCATACACACAAATTAAGCAATAGAAGACTCAATTAAAGTACGCCAAACACCATATCATTCGGATATTAAGAGTTTACTACGAAATAGTGGTAAAAACCATAAACCTACCTCCACCAAGATTGCGATCACAAGATCTTCTTCAAAATCCTTGCTATCCCTCTTCGTCTCTCTCTCGCTGCTCTACTCGTTCCTTATCTTGATCCTTTCTCTCTTTGTTTCTTCTATTCTTTCTTCTCAAACCCTCTTTCTTTTACCCTAATAATATATAATTAAGATAAAAAGATGGGCAATAATAACCCCATAATTAACTTAAGGTACCTCTTTTAACCCCCAAGTTAATGAGAATTATTAACTAACCCTCTAACTTTTATAATTAAAAGCAGGAATAGTCCCCCAAAACCGTCCATTAAAAACGTAGGTAAAAGAAATCCGACCCAAACTAGGATTTGGCAACATGCGACGGACCCGTGTGCCTGCGACGGTCCGTCCTGCAGGTCGTCGCAACCACATCAGAGACTCCAATTTCCACTGAAGGCTCGTGTGACGGTCCGTCACGCCTGTTGACGGTCCGGTTCGCCTTTCGTCGTGACGGTCAGAGAGCGATTTTCAGTACCAATTTCAGATTTTTTCCAAGTGTTTTGAACCGACACCCCACGACGGTCCGTCATGCCAGTGAAGGTCCGTCGTGGCCCTCCGTCACCTCTGCCAGTTTTTCCAGAATAAAATCTGTTGCTCAAAACGACTAAACAGGTCGTTACATTTACGTATCTCAAAATAACTTTAATTATAAATGTTCTTGAAAAATTTCACAATTCAGCTAAAAATCGAACGATAAAATAAAAAATGCTATCATGAAGAGTTAGAAATAAATATTATCTCCATGTGACTATAATCGATAAGGATTAGTGGAGGAGCAAAGAAAAATATTAATATGAATGGGACAGGGAAATCTGGAATTGTCACATTAAAACAGTGCGGATATGAATTTGTTAAATAGGTTTATAAGAAAAAAATGAATATAAAATTTGTACCGAATCATAAACTACAAAAAAATTATTTAATGGTATTTTTTAAGAATTTGATTTTGCCCATTGATTTTATTGCACAATTTTGTAATGTTAAAATTATGGAGGTTTATGTTATACTAAACAGCTCTGACTGACAGGCAACTAAGGATCTTTATCTAAAAAGTATGATCTTGTATGCATGTTGGCAATACATGGTTTATGAGGGTTGTGAGTGGTCTAAACTCTTTCCCATATTAGTGCTCATTATTACTCCTAATTATATACTCTTGCTCAAATGTATAAAATTATATTCTTTCTCTGGTTTGAGATAATTTCTCAAACTGTCCTCTTAAAAGAGGTAACTACTCTGAAACTTACTTCTCATTTAGAAAACAAGGTATTTTTACATTGAGTAAAGAGGTAACTGCTCTATAGTTAATCTACTTGAAAACTCTTTTATCTTTTCTAAAAAAAGTTTACTCTTTTTCTTCATGTAAAAATGAATTTGGGAAATATTTAGTTTTCTTATACTCTTTCTCAAACTTAAGTTCACTTTCTCGAAACTCAGTAAACAATAAGTTTTGTTTTTCAAATATTCTCATAATTGATCCAAGGAATTACTTAAAAAAAAGAGGGGTTCTGTGAAAAATTCATGAACAATCAACTCACATAATCCCAATACACAATGTACGATAATTCAATTATTAGAAATAGGAATTCAGTAATCAACATCTGAAGAATTCATAACTCAATATCAACTTATCTCAAGAACACCGAAATTCTAATGATAGAACCCTAGATTACTCTTTTACTAATTTGAAAATAGATGTAGGGTGTGAGGACGAACTATCCAAAACTATGATGGACTTACACAACTGATTAGAATGGAACTTTGGTAGAGACTTGATTTATCTTGAACTTGAAATCTTGGGGCTTGATCTTGAGAAAAGAAACACTTTTATGAAGTTATTAGAGTAGAACTTGGGAAAACATTAGGTGGAAGAAATTTCTTTGTATATTGGACTGTTGACTTGAAGATTTTATGGTTGTTGTTGGAGAAGAGGAACTCTTAAAGGAATGGAATGTATAAAGATTGAATGTTGAATTGATGATGAAACACTTAGTTGACATGGGATCGCTATTGAAAAAACTCATAAACGACTTATAATTGGGTCAAAAGTAACATAGGGGAAAGACCAAAACGACCCCAACTTTAAAACTGATGAAGTGCCAAAATGAGCGATTTCACAAATTAAGTCTTCACGGGTCATCTAATGCTTCACTAAAATGGGCATAACCTTTTTCTCTTAACTTGAACCGAGCAAACTTGGTGATGTTGGAAAGATGACTCAAATATCTCTAATTTGATAGGTCATGTCCCACTTAATTCATTTTGACCCGAGGGATATGATCATTTGAAGCTGACCCGAGATTTTTAAATTGTTGGATGACTTGTACGGACACCTAAATGGACCTTCAAGTTACCACCGGCCGTCTAGGTTCTTGTTTAGGTGACTCCTACCTTGGAAGCCTTGGACGGTCCTCCACAATGCCCTAAACATGTTGTGGACCCCTTAACGGACCATTGAAGGTATGTGAGGGTTAGGGTCACTACGGTTCTGGACTTGCTCTTTACCCCTTTTTAGTCTTTTTCAAAGTCCAAGGTGTTACATAGATGATTCAAATTCTTAAGAGTAAAGTTGTGAGGTGTTATCTAATGATTCAAGTCTTAGTTTAGAATTTTTAGGATGTTATAATATATCCCCTCCTAGGATCAGTCATTCTTGAATGAAGGTTGGACTGGGAATGGAAAGAAAAAGAGTTACATAGGAGGAACTTATTCATACTAAGATTTTGAAACTGTCTATAGTACATAAGTCAAGAATGATATTGTTTTGGAAATAGTCATGCTCTATCTAAATTTATCTTACATGAAACAAAGAAATCTCGGCATGAAGTAAGAATAGGACCATTATGACTTAAACAATACAACTACTAACTTTCAAGCCTATCAAAACATCTAAACCATGCCCTTCTTCATGAATACCGCAACTCATTAGATGCAACTCATAACTTCTTCAAGGGTCTACGTCTACTCTTATTAGGTTCAAGCCTAATCTTTAAACAGAAGATGCTAAGCATGAGATGGTCATACTAATCTAGACCACATGTTCAAGGTCTATACCTCTACAAGGAATATCATCCCAAGAATACATTTTCTTATAACCGCATTAAACCAACCCTGAACCCATATCAAGAAACACCTAATGCATCACACTTATTCTATATGTTAACAACACTATATTCAAGCCTAGTACTATGATCACTCCATGACTTCTACTAACCAATTATTCTAAGAATTTCTCATTTTCTCATCATCTCTACCAACTGACAAATTCATACATTATTAACATGAACCGACTAATTGCTCTCATTTAACTATTTCTCATAGCAAGACTTTACTCATCCTTCCTGCCACTTTTATAACCTTAGATAGGATAAGCGCACTACTGCTACCAACATCTGAAACATCAACATTCTTATTCTTCTATCATTACTCAACTAATATCATCAACATCACTCTCTAACTAAAAGGATGAGTGAAAAAGCTTTTGGGCCAAAGATCATAAGCACGATTCACATGAGAATTTGGATATCAAAGATGCATAAATACATTAGTGGCTAGCCATTGAATCATGCTTTGAGAGAATAGCATTTACATGAGACATGAGGGCCTGATATGATGTTCATATATGAGGCTGATATCCATAACTTTATAGAGTAGGATTAAGATCAATTGGCTAAAGTCTTTACCCCTCATTGTGGGAACTAAGCATAAATGTGAATTTGTCTGAAGTGTATGAGCATAAATCATGAACACAATTTTTATATGAGAGATATCAACATGATGTTATAACGACTGTCTTAGGGGAATACACTAGAGAATGAATGGATCAACTATCTCTAAAACTCTTTTTGAACACATCACTATTTGATTCTCCACTCTGAATTGTGAATTGATTTTATCTGTTAATCCCCATTAGCGTTGGGAACACCAACAATTTAAATCTATGAAACGATTCATCACTCTTAAATTGGATCTTACATTTGCTTTACTGTAAATTGGGAAAGTTCTATCTCATGCTACTAAACACTCTATATGCCAAAAAAATAAGATTCATAACACACTTTCTTAGATTCTTATCTTAACAATTCTATTGGCTTATAAAGATGCTTAATCAACTCGTAAAGAGCTGGACATCTCCTTTTATCACACTATACGACACCTCCTAAGTTAATATCAAGGATAGAAACTAGAGGAGGAACGGACTCATTAAGAGGTTCATCCTTGGCTATGAGATGACTCTTACTACGAAACTACTTTGAGGATAAACAAATATAATGCTTACCAGTGTACTCCATATTGGACAATTCAAAAGATACTATCTAGGTACACATGAAAAATCATTAACTTAATTGGAACCTCGTCTAACTACATATGATCTACTTAATTGGAACCTCGTCTAACTACATACGATCTCAAGTATACCCCTGTTAATTCTCTTGCTAATCTAATGACTTAGCCACACTCCCTTGCTCTTATCTTTGAGTCATAATTCCACACTTATGCCACTCACGCTTATAAAAAGCAACACCTTAATTTCTCTCCTAATTTATGTCAAACTTACTAGATCAAATCTTGAACTAACATATCACCCTCATGTTGCCATCATTTTGATCACGAACTCATCTCAAATTCAAGGTTAGTACTTATTACTAAACACAAATATTAATATAATTGCTCGCTTACTATAATAACTTATAACTACTAGATCAAATTGTACTTGCCCACTAAGACCTCACGAGAAGTAGTCAATCTTTATCTCGCAGTCTACATACTTACAATTTACTGTCACATTTTATATATGACAACTTGAGTACTATTTACCCATTCAACAATACTACTGAGTGCTATAACCCTTCTGAATAGAAAGGGGGGGGAGGGAACCCAGGTCAGACGAGAAGAAAGACACACCCCCCACCTCCTCCTCCCACACACCGCCCTACTCCTACCCTCCGGGCCGGTGTCATTACCACAGCTGCCACCGCACAACCGACAGCTCCGCCACAGCTGAATCTCATTGTGCTTTTGAGGAGGACAGACACAACTACACCCATTGTACTTATTGCAGGGACAATCAACCTAATATAAGAACCCAGTCACAGTTCCATCGCTTGACCGAGCAACACTCGGGGTATTGAAGTGAGCAGGAGAGCAATGGGAAGCAACGAGAAGAGGAGCCGTAACCGCGTTAGCTAAGAAATTCGATAGGGCGCTTGGGGGGGTGGATCAGTGAGCGTGCTCGCGCGGTAGAGGGGAGTGACAGGTAAAGTCGCTTCTCTACCCCAGGCCCCCCCACTTTCTCTCCCTATTCCCCTCCATTAAATATGTCTATCACCTATACTCTCTATTTTTAATTCAAAATATATACTTTGTATTCATTAACACAATGTTAGATCGAATAACTTCCTTTCTACTTAAAGTATAGTGTAAATCATCCTGGATAGTAACTACTAATCTATCTTCTATCATAAAATCCTAATAAATTCATCACTTTTTAGTACACCCATAAGGAAAACTTCTCATTAATAACTTACTGGGTACATGACTGCAACAACTTAATTTGTCTTATCACTATCTTTCGTTCATAGATTACTATACCTCTACATGCATTCTTCTAACTCTAGGCACTTTTTACTACTACTACTTATAACATTGTAACTCATACTATCTTTTCGGATGAAAATATCACCCAAGCTCTAGAATAAACTTCCTCATAAGGGGATCAACTGAAACGAGATTTAGAGAATAGAGTCTCTAACATATAACTTTTAGCTCGAAATGATGGATTCATATAAAATAAAGAGGAGTGCAGTTAAAAAATCAAGGCACTTAAGATTACTCATAGTTTTCTCTTATGACCCTTGGAGTGTACTGACTTTCTTAGAATTTTTCTGAGAGTAACTCATAAATTAAGAATCTAGGATTTTCTTTTTTCAACTACCTTGATATGAGGAGTCGTGAATAAATATGAGAATACACAAATGTGAAGAAGTCCTTATGACACAGTTCTATTGCACAATTTAGAGTATGAATAAGGAAAAATTTTCTTAAATGCATTTATAAAAGAGGTGAGTCGTCCCAAACATCAATAAGACTCCCACTAACATGATTCATAGACACCTAGGAACTTGAACTCTATGCCTCTTGGATACCAAGTTTTTAATGCATTGAGACTACAACCTAGACGTAGACACAATCGCAAACTATCGTTGGCTACCCAAGGCATACTCATGGCTGACTGTCACGACCCGAATTCATCGCTAATTAGGGAAAATAAGAATTTGGATAAATCTAGGCCACTGTCTCGATAGGTGAGGGCAGATGTCGCTAATGACAAGTGGTGCCAAGTGGATGGTAAAGTTGCGGCCAAAAGAGGGATATGCGATACTAATGTAAATAACATAAAATTCTATTCTCTTCTCATAAAAACTTAATTTAGTCATAAAACACATGAGACAACCCCACAACAGATGCTAGAGTGGTGAGGAAGGAAGGAAGAGGAGATCTCAAACGTTGAAGAGGTCGATGGAGATTGTGATTTCTGGTCAAGATCACCATCACGAAGCCTAGCAATAAGAATCGAAGTAAAAAATCTGTGGCTGTTGACACCCAGGTAGAATAGGTTTATAATTGTTTTAGTATAAATTTGTGCTCACTATATAATATATGTAAATCAATGGGTTAGAATTTAGAATTACGCGTAGATCTTAGTTCACAAAACAAAATATGAATTAATTCATAGAAATAAAGATTCGTGATGAACTAGGTCTAAGTATGGTTGAATGAATAACGTTACTGATATACATTGATAATAGTTCATTGGGATGTTGTGATTCTGAGGATTGTGTGGTTGTGACGTATGCTCTTTCCTGCTTCATTATGATACGTGTAGGTATGTGAAAGTTGCATTTGTATACTCTAATTGTAAAATGACAATATAGAAATGATGACGCCACAAATCATGACTTATGTATGATTTTATGAGTAT
The DNA here is from genome assembly GCA_027704765.1 of Solanum habrochaites. Classification (NCBI taxonomy): domain Eukaryota; kingdom Viridiplantae; phylum Streptophyta; class Magnoliopsida; order Solanales; family Solanaceae; genus Solanum; species Solanum habrochaites. Next base: position 25,981 of record JAKWJA010000082.1, read on the forward strand.
GTATTTTGTAATTGTGACTTGTGGAATAGATCGAGTGTGCATTCCAAACACGAATAGGATCAGTTGCCACGTTCCGTCATAACTAAATTGGTTTGGGTTCTAGGTTCTGTCATAAAAACCAAACACATATGATCGATTGCCACATTCCAACATAATTATTGAATTGGGTGCCACATTCCGGTTTGCTAACAGTTTGAGTTTGGGTTCCATGGGGAAGGACAATATATTTGATAATTTTATCTTAGGATTTGTACTGTACCTTAGAATGATAATTGGTATTGTGTTTCCCCAAAGTGCTATATGGTGATGAGGACTTATGCTGATTGTTCTTCTATGTTGAGTAAACTTGATATGTACCATAATGTTGAGCGAACCAGAAGGGGCAAACCCAAATTGGGATGTGATATTATGGGTGGGATCTATGGTTCGAGAATTGCTAATGCCTGGGTAAAGAGTATTATATGTGGTAATGGTGAGAATTAGGGGTAGCGTACGTGATGTAAATGTATAGGTGGATTTCATTCTGGAGAAAAAGGGATTCGTGGTTAGTCGTAAGAGGTATTAGTGTGGTTTTTGGGGTACCTAAATGAGGGTAAAGTTGGATAAGCGAGTGGTTTATGGTATAGTCTTAATAATTGATTTCTTAAGTTATACGATGAGTGTTGGGTTGAGTGATGATGCCTACTAGTACGTGTGGTTTCTACTTATAATACTCTTGCTATGTCTTTGACATAGTCTATATGCAGGTTGGTGATGTTTCATTATATTCTCTAGCAGCTTCTAGTTTTCCTTTCACATGGTGGAGTTGTGTCTTCTATTATTATGTCAAAGTTGTACTCTTAGAAGATCTTGTACATGTTTAGACTACATCCTTGGGGGTGTTAATTATGTTACGAGTCTTCACCAAAATTGTGTTAAAGGAATCCTATTTATAAAATTTCATTAGTACATTTTACTTCTATTTTATATAATTTCCGCATATTGTAACTGTTGGGATAAGAGCGTTCTCCTACTTAGGTGGTAGTACGTAGGAGCCCCCACACACCGGTGGGTTGGGTCGTGACATAGGCTACTTAGCGGAAGACTTACTCAAGTGATAAAAGGCTTAAAATAGAATATTTGAATTAAAATTCAAAATTAAAACTCAACTCAAATTATCTTTACAAATACTAAGTAACATAAGTACAATAATTTACAAAAACATCACAAGAAAAGTAAATACAGAAAGACTCGTTAACTTTATCAATCTATGAAGCCTCTACTATTAAATAAGAATGTTGGGACAAGACCCATGATCTCAAAGCTAATAACTAGAAAGAAAATATGAAGTCCTCTGAAATGCTACGAGGCTCACAAAAAGCTACTTGGAATGTAGAGTGATCTCAACGAAGCGCATGTTGATAATCCTAAATACATGTAGCTACGTCTAAAAAGATGCATGTCGAATAAAATTAATACATTAAATGTTCGAGTATGTAATATATTCGAGGTGAAATAACGGAATGAGATGACAACAATAAATATTACATAAACTTAACTGAATGTAAAAAATCAAAGGAATGAAATCATTTGAACTATTTAAAAATACTCACTCATCTCATAAACTCAATACAAAAAAAAATATAATAAAAATACACTTTAAATTACATTTGAGAGATTCTCTATTCGATAACTTTTACGAGCTATGTGATGATACATCTTGTTTTCTACGCTGCCAGAATTGTCCTATATAATGCCGGATTATAGGACACCTCAAGTAAGTAAATATACTAAGTTATCCCCAAAGACACTAAGGATTTACCCAAAATGTATGATCATGTACCCACGTTGACAGGATATGGTTTATGAGGGCTGTGAGTTGTTTGCACTCTCCTCCATATCAATGCTCAATACTATCTCCCTATACATTAACTCTTGCTATAAGTTTCGATAAATGGTTTGAAACTATCACTATTAAAGATGTAAATACTCTGCAATTCGTGAAACTCAATTGTTTCATTAAGAAAACAAGCTTTCTCTTTTCTCAATGTAAAATATACATTATAGGTTGAGATAGTTATTATAAAGGCGACTCTTTTAAGAGGTGAATGTTCTGTACTAATCTTTGTGACAAGGGAAAATACATCAAATCCCTCCAGAACTTGGCAACAAAACTTATTTTAGTACTTTAACTATATGGGCCTCTAAACATCTTTAAACTGTATTAAATACAATCTTGAGAGTAGAATACCACTCTCAACTACCACATCATAGCCATGTAAGCACCACATCACATCCATGTATGTATCACACCATCAATTTTTAATTTTTTTTTCTTATTCACATTTTTTATTTTCTGAAACTCATTACACTAACCAATTAATTTAAAATATATTCTAAAATCAAATTGCCACATCTTCTTCAACCCCTTCTCTTTTACGGTCTCCCTTTTCTTCTTTCTTGATTTTCACCATTTTCAACCTTCACTAGCTTTCCCCCCCCCCCCCCCCCCCCTCGAATTTTTAACCTTCAATGTTTGTTTTCTTCTTTAACTTTTATGAAATACTTACTTTTTCTTATTCGAACCGTCTCTCTCCCACAAATTTTCCGATTTGAGAATAATATTTTTTGCAAATTATTTTTTTCTTAACAACATAAATGAAAAATGAAGGTTGTGCAAAAAAGTTGATAGACCTACAGTATTTTGCATCACAACAAATAAATTCAAAAATGGGTTACTTAAAATTTAAGAAAGTTTGCATTCAATAATATGAATTGGTCGGTGTTAACGTGTTGATAAGGAAGAGAAGGGTGAGGTGAGGTAAGGGGTTGAAGCTGAAAAAAATATTAATATAAACAAAAGAATATAAGGAATGCTTAAAAAGGAGAAACAAATTTGGGAAGCAACAAAATAAAGATGAGAACAAAAAAATTTAATATTTTTAAAAAATAATTGAATCCAAAAATTTCATTTATATTTAAACAAGAAATTTAACATTCTTTTAACTTTAACTTGTAATTTTTTTTTATAAAATATTAGTTAGATATTGACCGATAAAAGAATGCCATGTGTATGATTTTACCTTTCAAATTTTATTTTTGTTAATAATTTCACGCATTTTGAGGAGAGTGAGTACACTCACTTTGCAACGTCAGCTCTTAGGATGATATTTAATTAGTTCAGAATTGTTAAGGGGGTATTTAAATGCTCGTAAAGTTAAAGTACTAAAGTGAATTTTGCTGCTAAGTTCAGGGAAAATTTGATGTATTTTCCCTTTTTAAAATCTTCCAAATTTTCTTTAAAAAAAGTTTACATTTTTTATTCATGTAAAAATAAAAATTTGGGAAATACTTAAGTTCCATTATACTCTTTCTCGAGCTACTCTTCACTTTCTCTAAACTTTCTTTAAACAATAATGTTTTGTTTAAAAGGTTCTCAATAAAGACTAAATGGATACTCAAAAATAGGGTTCATGGTGAAAAGTAGTCATGAACAATCAACTCAATAATCACAATACACAATGTACGACTATTCATTGATTAGAAATATGAATTCAATAATCAATAACTCAAGTGTTTATAATTAATATCTGCTCGTCTAGAGGATACTGTCATTCTAAGCATTGAATCCTAGATTACTCTTGTACTAATTTGAAAGTAGATGTAGGGCGTGAGGACGAACTAGTTCAACACTATGTAGGGGTGAGGACGAACTAGTTCAACATTATGATGACCTTACATACCTGATTATGAAGATTTTAGTATAGAAACTTTGGTGGAGACTTGATTTATCTTGAACTCGAAATCTTGGTGCTTGATCTTGAGAGAAGGAACTCTTTTGATGAAGTTCTTAGAGTGGAAGAACTTGGAAAACCATTGGTGGAAAGATTTTCTTTTTATCTTGGATTATTGATTTGAAGGATTAATGTTCTTGTTGGAGAAGAGGAACCCTAGGTGAGTCTTAAATGAGTTTCTTAAAACTTGAATTTTTGATTGATGAAAACTAGTTAGATAAATAATATACTCAATTAAAACATTCATAAATGACTTAGAATAGGGTTAACATGACATAGGGGAAAGACAAAAATGACCTCAACTTTAAACTGATGATGTTTTCGAAACGGGTGGTTTCACAAATCGTTTAAGGATTCATAGTCTGTGAAACTCTTCACGGGCCATCTAGTTGGTCGTGAAGCTTCATTTGCTTGACAGTGCTTCACTAAAACATGTACAACCTTTCACTCCGAGCTCGAAATGCGGAAAACTTGGTGTTTTAGGATAGAGGATTAAAAGACCTTTAATTTTGATTGGTTATGTGACACCTAATTCATTTGAGCTGAGAGATACGAGTTGATCCATAACTTAAAAACTGATGGATGACTTATATGAACCCTGAACGGACTGTACAGGTCGCCACAGGCCGTCTAGATTCTTGTCTAGGTAACTCCCACCTTGTATGCCTTGGAAGGTTATCCACCATGCCCTAAATGGGTCGTGGACCCCTAAACGGACCATCTTAGGTGTCATGAAGGGTCTATGGTCCATTTTGGGTTCTTTGACGTTCCCGTTACCCTTCTTTAGTCCTTTTCAAAGTCCGAGGCGTTACACAGTCGATTCAAATTTTTAAGAGTAAAGTTCCGAAGTGTTATAAAATGATTATGTTCTTAGATTAGGAATTTTTGCGGTGTTACAGTTTTGTACCATTTCCAATTATTCAATTTTAGGCCTTTTTCCATTTTCTTTTTAAAATTATAACTCTTAAGCTTCAGTATTTCATTCGATGTAAAATATATATACTTGATTTTACAAAATATTCTTACTTTCAATCTTACAAATCTGATGTCGATGCTCAATAAACCCTTAGGAGTTATTTGGTTATTGGTTAGAGTTATACATGTATTAATTATGCATGATTTAAATATGTTGAGTTTAGTTATGAGTGTATTAGTTATGTGGGAATTGATTATGTAGGCATTATTCAGTTATGTAGAGATTACAATGTGAATAATTAATATTGAATATTGAATTTGTTGTAAATAAATACATATTATTTACAAATAAATAATTAAGCAAATAGTATAAATTCTCCATCCATTTGAATAAAAAGAAAAGGAAAAAAAATTCTCCCTCTATACTTAACTAGGACTTTGTAGTAAAAATAAAGTAAAATAAGACAAGAAATATAAAAGCTAAAGCGATAGAAATAGGGAAACAAAAGATGAGAATATTTCTTATTCTTCAAACTATTCATCAAATTTCCAAGTCTCTACAACTGGAACCCTTATGCTCTAATTATAGTGTAGCATACAGGCATACAAAAGGTTAGTCATAAACATGACATTATGTATGAATATAAAGAAGGAGGTTATGGAGGTGAAAGGTTGCAAGAATAATTATCATAAAGGTGGAGGTAATCTTCATAATGGAGGGAAGTAATGTAGTAACTTCTTGATGTAGTGAATTATCTTCATAATGGAGAGAAGTAATGTAGGAACCTTTTGGTGTAGTTGACATTCACAATATATTATTTTATAACACTCCCTCTTGGGTCCATAGATAATATGTCTCGTTAAAACCTTACTAGGAAAAAATCCTGTAAGAAAAAATCCTAGTGAAAGAAAAAGAGTACACATATCTTTTAATACGCTTTAAATGTTACCTCGTTAAAAACCTTACTAGAAAAATCCAATTGGAACAAAATCAGGGATAAAGAAAAGAGTACAACGTTTATTTTTCCCCCTAATTAAAACTTCACTTTATATCTATAAGACAATGCATTCTAATCTTGTATCACAACTTCCAAAATATTGATGTTGGCAATCTTTAGTGAATAAGTTTACAAGATTATCTATTGAATGAGCCTATGAACCTTTATCTCACCATTTTGTTGAAGATCACGTGTGATAGACTTTTGGTGAACTATACTTCGCTGATCTCTTTTGATTGTATCCTCCCTTCAATTGAGCTATATATTATTGTCGTATAAGGTGGCTGAAAAATCACATATTTTTTGAATATGATAGATCATGATTCTAAATAAACACACACCAGCTTACTTCATAGATCACAATTATTTCTGCATGATTTAAAGATGTGGTTACCAATGTTTGTTGAATGCCAAGATATTGTTGTGCCTCAATATGTAAGCAAACAACTCATCCATGATCGAGCTTTTTGTAGATCAAATCAATATTCTGCATCTACATAATCAAATCATTTCTGACTCATGAGAGATTGATCAATTTTATTGAAGCTCGTCTTTTCTTGTCAAAGAAAATCATACATATTATAACATTTGTATAACCAGCGATTTGTAAGTGCACCGATGCATTAATACATGAAATTTTAAATCATTTCAATGAGGTTAAAAAAATTCTTTCTTTGTGTTAAGCAATCTCAAAACCATTGGGTACTAAATGGAATTGCTTTAAGACCTTTTAAATCCTTCAAGGATTTTCATATAACCTCAATCGTCTAGTTAGACGTAATTATTGATCATTATGCATATTCAAATATTTCATCTATTGCCAAGATGAAACAAGTCTTATTGCATTTTATCTCCATGTCAGGATTTTTACAAAAAGTCTTTGTGCCTCAAGGCACAAACTGTACTTTATATCTTACGGTTATACTTTCGCACAATGATTCATTTGTACCCCATTGAGATATATTTTGATTTAGGAACTATAAGTTCAAAAACATCACTTTTCAAAGTGAAACAAAATATAAATAAAAACTGTATTTTATTTGGCTAATTACTTATCTGTGCACACTATATGATAATTTCAAATTTAACATCCTCATTACCATTTATAGCATTGAGTGCTACTTCATATCAAATATACCGTCGCCGACTATTTTGATATCGATTCCAATACGACATAACTTATCTAGATCTCTTCATTTTTCATTCTTTTCAGGTACCTGAACCTTTGCCAAGGTTTTATGAAATGTTATGTCATAGTGCTCTTTCAAAGCACTTACCTCATTATCATTGACCAGTTTGATAATTTGTTCCTCTCCTTTCTCAAGGAGTTTTACATTTGGAATAGATTGGTCTATCACGCTTTTAACGTATCGTAGACTCTGTCCTTTAAGGACTATTTATTGGAGCATTTGCAACTTAATTAAAATATTGGGTCAGCAAATAAATCTGGCCAATTACTTACAACATTTTGTAAATGAATTATCCCTTGAACTTCAAGTTCACATTTTTTTACGAAGATCTACATAATTCATTCAACATATAATTTTCAGTTGCTATACATATCTCCCCCTAATGTGAGAAAATCCAAGATTCACCCTTAACCTCAATTGGGGATCCATCTTTGTGCATGGTGGAGCAATAAAATAACATGTGCACACGTCAAAATTTTCAGATGAAAATTATTTGGTTCCTGACCCTGAACCAATTGTGTTTGGAGAACCTTATTGGCTTGATGAATACATGTTAAATAAACTGATGCCATATCAAATTTTATTTGAGATATTTGTTCTCATAATCTATGGTCTAGCTATATTTGGAGGTATACAATTTCTGCTAAACCAACCAGCATTATCAATATGATTTTATAGTTTGAAATTGTGCTCTTAATTTATAAATTCTAGGAATAACCTTACAAAAGCCAATTTGTAAGTTGTTACAAATGCACATGTGACCATACCATAGATGCATCTATTAAATCACAATAGTAAACGTTCCATATGGCAGGTGAACCGGCTCATATTCACCTTTTTATACATTCCGAAAATAATCAGGGGATACAAGCCCCACCTTAGCTAGTACAATGATTATTGTTATCATGAAGGGAAACAAGCAACAAAAGAGAATTCTTGAAAATTTTTATTTTTTTCATTCACCATATAGCCGCGTAATTCTCAATTTCTATTTGCATCACAGTAGAATTGAAAGGTCAAACCCGATTGTGTTCAAATAGACATATTTATCCTAGTAAATTTAGTTTACTTTTGCATGTGATACATAAGCCATGCTCATGTTTGTACACACAAACAGAAGGAAAAAAAATGGGTAATCTTATATATAAAAATTTAAACCCACTTTTGTTGTAGTAATTTGAATAATTTAATCTCCCATAATTATTAGTCTTGATATAATATTTTTCTTTTCAATTCTTTCTGAAAAACTAAAGTTTCTTTGATGATTCAATACAACCCAATATATGGACAATTTTTACCTTCGCGTAGTAACAAATGAGTCCTTCGAAATTCTTCTAACTAATTATGTACTGTCCACAACACTTTCACAACGTCATTATTATGGTGACCATCTTCTTCAAGGAGAAAATTATTGTTATTATTGTCATGGTTAAATTATCACATGCAAGACTTATTTCTTGACAATTAATGACTTTTTTTTTGTTTGGTCATAGCCACGACCTGAATAGTAAAGAATTTTTTTTTCATTGTACTTCAATAGTTCATAATTTAACATATCACAATATTTGTGTAGTACTTAAAGTATATGACTATATCATCATTTATGTCAAAATATTTCACGTTCAATATCTCGAACATACCGTAGAGGTGAGATGTGACATTTATCCAACAATTCATGGAAATGTTCTTGTCCATATGAACACAAGTCATATTTTCTTTAAGAAAGGCCGGTTTGATAACCATTGAACATGCTCCATAAGTGTGGCTTTAGAAACTTATTGTCATACTTCGTACATTTATCAAATTTATGTAATTCACTCTCAACATCACGTGAAGAGATCAAATGTACTCAAATTGTACTATCACTTATATTCTTATTGATGGAGTTTAACAAAATAAAAATTTTCAATTTGGGGTTGCCCCAAACAACAATGTGTCAAAAACTTCTCCGACAAACTTTGATGATAAATTACCTTCACAATTTGAAGGGCCATCTTAAGAACCCATTAAGTTCTTCCCTTCATTACACACTGATGACCATTTTTAGAGTTTACCATATCCATAGTCATACATTCAACCACTTATCTTTTTTCCAGACATATTATGCACTGCGTTCAAATCACATAGAGAATGAAGTAAATGAATGGGTAAATTTCAGACTTCATTCAAAAAGTATTACAAACTTGGTGTGAGCAAATCTAGTCATCATATAGGGCAATCTGACTTAAAAACCAAGTTTACCATTTAAGACACATTTGGGTCATAAACCGCTGGATTGAAACTCAACTTCTTATTATCTGGTGCACCGAGACGTTATCGAGTTTACCAGCGTGGTGCGGTGAAACTTGAATTTCACTGTCGTACCTCAAACAGTGCCTTAAAAACCAAATACATTTTTAAGAAGTAAATAAATATTAGATATCATAATATGAATCTGAAATGAGCTTAAAATGAATAAAAAATGAACGAAATATATAATTAGAACAACATGTTGGAACCATATAGAAGTCCCAAGTTAAAATAAATTAAAACATTTTAATAGCCCCTCTCAATATTGTTACGAAAATTATCATAATTTACTCACTGCTTTTCAAATAACTACAAAACAAAATTTGTTAGTACAAATAATATATAGAATATGAAGTATAACTAGCATGAAGAATTACTAGGATAATTCATAAATAATCAAGAAATACCTACCATTGATTCTTGATGGAGAATGAGCAACTCATGCTGCTAACGTACTGTAACAATAAAGCAAAATAAGACAAGGAGTATAAAAGATAAATCAATAGAAATAGGGAAACAAAAGATGAGAGCATTTCTTATTCTTCAAAGTATTCACCAAATCTTTAGTCTCACAATAGGAACCTTATGCCTCTAATTATAGTGTAAACTAGAGGGTATTACAAGAAGGTTAGTCATAAATTGACATTAAACATGATAGAAAAAGAGGTAATGAAGTAAACATATTACAAAAATTAATTATCATAAAGGTGGGAAGTTATCTTAGAACGGAAGAGAAGAATGTAGTCACTTTGGTGTAGTTGGATTATCTTCTAATGGAGGAAAAAGTATTATAGAACCTTTTTTAGTAGGGGATCTCTATTTTTTTTTCATTTTTGCTGTTTATACTTAAAAATGTAAAATATAGACTAATCTATTACAAAAAAACATTATTATAATATATATGTGCAGATTCTATTCAAATGATGATGGTATTATATTTTTAATATATCCAAATAGCAAATATATGAATTCGTACTACAAATTCATGTCATAACAAATAATAAAAATACGGTAATTAAAGTATGTGGAATATATAATAATGAATATATAAGCTTTATATTCTGATTACATATGCATCGTCAAAAAATATCACATCTAATTTTATCATATAAAAATTATTTACATTTGGATTTCAAATGAAAAAAATAGGTCGTTCGTGTATAAAAGAAATAAGAAAAAAAGTTAGGAAAACAGTTTAGTCAGGTAAAATTCTTGACTAAAAAAAGATTTACAAATAAATCTACAGAGGTAAATGTATAATTTAATGTTTTATTACGTATATAGCTAATATCGCATAACTTATTCCACCTCTATCATGCATAACTTATAGTATATTTTTTCATAAGTTAGATTGATATTAATTATGTAGAACTGTAACAATTACAATCAAACATCGAATAAAATTTATAGTACATGAATAATTTTTATGCAATATCTAGAATCCTACCAACCAAACATAATATAAATTAATACAATACTTCAATCAAACATATTAAAAACTGAATGTACCTTATATGCCTCTTAATTCGTTCCTTCCCTTCTCATACCATGGGTTTCAGTCTGTTCATGATTAGTTTATTAATTATAATCATATTGAAAATATTTGCAAATAGTGTTTCTATCTCTATACGATAGGAATATGATTTTCATATATCGATTAGTTTGGATAATTATGCTCCCCTTTTAATTAAAGACACTGGATATCTCGAAAAAAAAAGCTTAATTAAATTTAAGTCAATTGAACCTCTTGAACATACTATAGAATACAAGTGGACAATGTGGCAACCAACAACATATACAAAACAAGAAAAACTATGGTTTTAGTTCATCTAAGAAATTTACTTGAATGATAAAACATATGTCCATACAAAAATAATCAAAGATTCAACAAAAAAATCAAAGAATTTAATTTAGTTCATGTCTATATGTGTTGATTAAGGTTAAAATCCAAAATTATTTTTCCTTAGAGGAAGAATTAGAAGAAGAAGAAATCCCAGAAAGTGGCTTGTTGAATGTAGTAGCACAAGATGATGTTGAGGCATAATCATGATGATAATAGGTACATGTAAAACCACCCAATTAAGAGGCAAAAACTCTTTGCATCATGTAATAATTGGAATAACACTTGGCACTTTTGGACTCTTTCATAATTAGTTCGAGTGGAACACTAGCATGATCATGATGTTCCTTCTAATTGTCGAGCCGGAAGGTCAAAAAACACTTGATTTCTTGCGATATTTTCTCTCATTAGCATCCAATAATCTCATGAAGTACTTATGAGCATGACTAGGAACTTGTGTTGATGTTCTACTAGGCACGAAATCCTTAGCAATCTTAGACCAATTACCTTTCCCGTGAAAATCCAATCCCTTCAAAAATGCTATCTGTTCATCCTCCGTCCATGGATTTCCTTTCTTGATTCTTCTCTCCATGCTATCTTTTTTAGACATTGCACCACCAGCACTAGTAGCTGTAGTAATCTCAACACCAAACAATTTAATACTTTTGCCTTTCTCACTGCAGTCTTTGATTTTATGCCATTCCCACCACACACCCGATCCAATTCCTTCCATTGTCTATTTTTGTTTCGCTTAACAGACTACTAATTTAATTAAATAAAGACGATATTGTAAATATATAAGGAGTAAAGTTTCCTTTTTATTCAAGTACAAGAGAACCCGTTGTTTTTTCACCTTTATGGGTGACATAAGACGGAGTGAAGAGAAAATGTTACAACATCTTATTGATTTGATATTTTTGAAGCACATTATGTATTATCGATTAATCCATATAGAACTTCAAATAATATGTATCAGATTTCATTAGGAAATTTTTTTTTACTACTACTATTTTACAGATCTTTATTTTACCATTGATTAAGGTTTTGCTCCATCGAGATCTTTGTTATATATTCGTATAACAATGGTATAAAAGTTACTTTGCATTTATTACAACCTAGAGAAATAAAGGAAAGTGTCTTTGGACTAAGGAAGATCTTTTGAGTTTATTTATGGGAAAGAGGTTAACGATTATCACTGTACCAATTATAATTTACCTCCTTTTTTTTTCTTTGTTTTAATATCTTAATATGTGATAATCAAGAACACGGTGAAGGTTATTGTTTCCTCTAAGATTTGATCTTAAAGTAGTTCTGAAAAAGTGATCAATAAATCTTGTTTTTTTGTAGAGGATTTTATTTGTAGAACTTATATGTATCTCTGTAGAATTTAAGTGGGTAATAAAGTTCTTAAATTATATGAAATTGAACCAAAATGTCCTTAGTTAGTAGATGATTTAAAAAAGTCCTTATTGTTACTCAAATATAGGCCAAAAATACATTTCCTAAAAAATATATTAATAATTTTTAAAATCCGGTAGATCTAACCTTCTTATGTTGCTCTCTATCTCGATTTTGATTATCGTCAATCTGATCAGCAAGGTTCTCCACTTTCTGGGCAATAGCCGGTATCAAAGATATATCCATATCCCCTACAAGGATATTGCTACTATGTAGTTTCTACTTTCTAATCATAGGTGACTCAAGGCCATCCACATACTGATGTATTCTAGATTCTGTTGTACTGGAAAAATACTTGGCCAATGAGACGAATTTGAAACTGTACTCTCTAACACTCATATTGCGCTGCTTGAGGGCTAAAAGCTGATCAACTTTGGCCTCTTGAACCTCTCGTGCAAGATAGTGAGCTAAAAAGGATTCTGAAGAATCCTCTCATTTAGCTGGAGGTGCATTCGATCCCCTAGACCTCTCCCAAGCCTTGAACCACAAAATGTTAACATCCCGCAACCTAAAGCATGCCAACTCTACGGACTCCATGTCTGAGGCATGCATAACTTAAAGCACCATGTAAAGATCTGAGGGTCATCATTCATGTAAGAACCCATGAATATAGGAGGACTCAAGCTAATAAATGTTAGACATGATAGAGCAATGGTGCAGTGGAAATATAGTGTGATCGACATACCTCCAGTAATTGTTAACAATATAGTCAAAGTCTACAATTCTTCTTTTCTTCAAAGATCTTCTAAGCAATAATAACCTCACTCTTAGATGATATGGAGTTTTTAGAAGTAATGTGCTTAGGGACCTTTGAACCAAATGACATATTTATAATTGTGCTTCCATCAAGAACGGTTAAGAGGTTATGGAAAGTCACCAACTACTATAATAGTATGATAGTTAATCCATGTAGTGGGATAATCAGTAGTTAACTACCTTTCTATTAGTGGGATAATGGATAGTTAATACCTTCCCATTAGTGGGATAATGGACCCATGTAATACGGACTATGTCAGCACTAACAAAAATGCTAATGTTCTCCCACTTGGTTTGTATATTCTAATTCCATTAATGAAATATAATACAATTCAATCATCGCGATAGTTTTTAATATTGACTTTTGTTAATGCTGATATGGTCCGGATTCAATGGGTTCATTATCCACTTCATGGACCCATGATCCTACTAACGGGGAAAGAAGTTAACTACCAATTATACCACTATAGGATTCACTTATCCTACTATTTAGTGGTTGGTAACTTTCTAACCTCTCTAACCGGTCTTGATGGAAGCTACGATTATAAAAGATGTCCTTTGGTTTCGAAGGTCCATAAGTCCTCATTATTTCTAAAAAAAACTCCATACCATCTACAGGGTGAGGTTTTGAATGCTAGAAATTCTTTGAAGAAAAGAAGAATGTAGACTTCCGGACTATCTATCGCTAACAATGACTGGAGGTATGTTGATCACATTATATTTCCGCTGCGCCATTGCTCTGTCATGTCTAACAACCCATGTAATACAGATTATATCAACATTAACAAAAAATCTAACATTCTCCTACTTGGTCCATGTATTCTAATCCCATTAATGAAATATAATAGACGAATCATGATGATAATTTCACCTGGAGCGAGTACTGTATTCCATGTGTCATAATGCACTATATCGCTAAACTTTAGCCTATATAATTAATGAATAAACTCAATATCTATTGAAGATCGACACTTTAGTGACATTTCTGAAAGGAAAACTAAAACTGATATGTGAACAAAACCGCGAACGGGGGGTAACGAGGATAATATTATTAAAATTAGGTTTTCTAAGCATTCATGGGTACAAAAAGAAATTTTATATAGTGGGACTAAGTCCCATTGTGATTACATTATCCATAAGTTTTACTGGTGGCATGCCTTTAGTTAGAGGATCAGCTAACATTACTTCAGTTCTAATGTATTTGATGACCACTTTCTTGTCTTTAACACATTTTCTTATGGCTAGATATTTGATGTCGATAGGCTTGCTTCGACTACCACTTTTATTATTCTTAGCAATACTACAACAACTAAAATTGTCACTAAAATCTGAAATGCTCTTAGAGATAGAATCGACCAATTCTAAGTCCAGAGTAGAACTATTTAACCGCTTTTATACCATGTGAGGTAGCCTATTAAAAAAGAAACCAATCAACCTCCATAGTGAATTAGTAACTAGAGTCTGTGATGCACTTCTCCAAGATATGGCTCCACCGGCGCTAACCTAAATATGGTTCTGAAGTTTGATTTCAGTGAATCAACACAACCATCAACGTTTTGAATCAGGAGTAGCCAATGACTTCCAAAAGTCATCTGATACGTTTGGGAAATAAGAAGTAGGTCCTGAAGATATATGAAAATGTTTTTGCAACTATACAAGAGTAAAGAAACCCGAAGTAAATAAGATAATATTAAAGGAGAACAAATCCCTACCCCCCCCACCTCTTTAACCCTTCTTCCCTAACAACATTCTAACAAAAATGAATTCGGTCTGGTACAAACCTGAGCATTACATAAGCATCTGACAAAGAAATCATAGGACTTTCCTTCATTTGTTCCCTCTCAAGATCATTTTTCGGACACTGATCCAAATGAACTGTCACCCTCACATAGGAGCTACAATTGGTGAGAAATATTTATTCAAACCTCTCTAAAATCTTTGTTGAATAGGATTTCTTGAATAAACCTACTCGGCTACCTTGATTCATCTCGAGAATCTTAAATACCAATAACATGAAGATACTCACCCATATCTTTCATATCAAAGGTATTAGAGAGAACTTGTTTCACATCTGTATCTTCCCTTATCATTAGATGTAAATAGAATATCATCCACATATAGAATAAGGAAAAATCATTTTACTCCAGTGATCTTATTGGTATAGACATTGATCCATAGTTCTCACAAAAGTCGAATTGAGAGTATAAACCTATGAAATTTCAAATACCATTAACAAGAAACTTTTTTTAGTCCATATATGAATATCTTTAACTTGCATGCTAAGTGCTCACCATTAATAGAGCAGAATCCTTTAGGTTGATTCATATAAACCTCTTCCTCTTGACAACATTCAAAAATGTGGTTTCCTCATCCATCTGTTGCAATTCCAAGGGAAAGTATGCTACTAATGTCAATATTATGCGCAAGAAATCCTTTTTAGATACAGGAGAAAATGTCTCTTTGTAATTAATTCCTTCCTTTTGAGTTAATCCTTTAGCAATGAGTCTTGCTTTATATCTTTCTATCTTCCCTGATGAGTGCTTTTTAGCCTTAAAGACCCATTTACATCCAATGGTTTTAACACCATTAGGCAAAATAAAAAAGATCCCAAACCTCGTTACTTTTCATAGAATTCATCTCTTCTTTCATGACATTGTACCACAATTCAAACTTTTTAGAATTCATGGCTTGTGAAAAAGACTCAACATTATTTTTAACTCCAATGTCAGATTCTTGTAAATATACAACAGTCACTAGAAATTGCTGATTTTTTTCTCTAGTAGGTCTTCTCAATGTTACGCCAACATTTTCTTGCGGATCATGTTGTTTAACTGGTTGTTCAATAATTTCAGGAATTACTTGCACAACTTGATCTATACGCACATTTTAAGCAGTTTTTGGAATCTCATTGATTGGTTGCTCAACACGCAATCGACAGTGTTACGTTGTTCAACAGAACTACGAATACCAGTAGACATTTTGGTCTTATTGAACGTAACGATTAAACGGTTAGAGTGTTCCCATTGTTCATGAAGAAAATCTCATCTTGTGTGTTAATTTCATTAATAGGTGCCTCGTCTTTCCTGATCGAATAATCAATATCCACATATCGATTCTCCTTCCAAATCATATAATTGTCACAATTCAGTTCGAGCATATAACAAATATCAGAGAAATTTGCATGTTGCATAACTGCTAAAAATTACATGACCTAAATTTGAGGCAAATAATATAAAATTGTCACGACCCAAAAACTGAGCCGCGACTGGCACCTACATTTACCCTCCGATGTGAGCGAACCAACCAATCTGAACCTCTATTCATTGCAACATTAATATCACATAAAGACAATGCGGAAAAGACTTAAACTCATAAATAAATAAAAGAAAATTCAAAACTTCTTAAAATTCAACATATATTAATTCCCCAAAATCTGGAAGTCAGCACCACAAGAACCAGTATGAATCAATTTACTAAAATAAGAGTAGTCTAAGAAGCTAAACAAATAAAAGCTAGTCATGCCGAAACTTCAAGGCTCAAGGACATGAGGAAGGAGACCAGTCCAAGCTAGAAAGCATTAGCTCACCTGAAGATCCGGTGTGTGACGAAGACTGGCTTGAATACTGTGAGTCGAAGATTTTGACGGCACATTTGCTTGCACTCCACGAAATAAACAAAAGAAAACATAAAAGTAGGGGGTCAGTACAACCACAAGTACTGCAGTAGGGTATCAGCGGCATCGCAAAATAGAAAATAATATATCTCCGATCCCTCATAAAATAACTAAGATTCTTTCTTAACATGTGATAGCAACAAGTACAAACATCATTTATAATACACCGATTCATACTATGGAGGACTCAAGCCTCCATGCCATACTTATTTGGCGATACATGTTCTTTAGATTGAGTATATTAGCATCTTTCAAGATTCATTATCTTTTTCCTCTTGTGTCGGGACGTGAAAACTACGATTCCCCTAATAATAATAGATCAGGCAAGGCTGTGTCAGGAACGGACACTCCGAACCCTACATCTACGTGGCGTTCGTGACACCCGTCCACAACTAATTATATGTGTCGGTAAGGACACTCCGCTCCCTACATCTACTGTCGGTTCGAGACACCCGGTCCCACTAATTCTATCATGTGTAGGCTAAGTTACACTCAGATCCACTAATCTAGTTCTATTAATTCATCAAGCTTCTTTTATACCAAGGCAGTCATCATCTCATCACTTTAGTTCATCAAGCCTTCTTTATATCAACGGCATTATCATTAACAAGAGATTTAGTTTTTTATCAAGATTTGGGATTAAAATAGCTTAATTCATGTTGGTTTAATCACACCTAAATATATATTAAAAGCACATCAGCCTACACACAATTAAGCATAAAGAAGGGGACTCTATAATCATACCCAACACATATCATTCGCTATTAAGAGTTTACTACGAATAGTGCTTAAAAGAAACCAATTACATAAAAACAAAAAAAACAAAAAAAAAATACACATACCTCCACCGAAGAATCGTGATTGATCAAGCAAGCAAATTCCTCAATTTCTGTTGTCCTCTTGTTCCTCTCTCTCGCTCCTCGGTTCTCCTCTCCTTTCAGTCTATCTTGGTCTTATTCAAACCCTCGTTCTTTTACCCTAATTTATATGTTATTAAGAATGGTAAGATGGAAATTAGGTGATCCTAACTGATGGAATTGAAATGAGATGATAAGATGGAAATAATAACCCACTAATTAAACTTAAGGTTCCCTCTGTAACCCTCCAAGTAATTTAGACCTGACTTTAAACATTTTTAACTCCTCATAACTTATAATTAAAGCACCGCAAGGATTATCCGTCAACAAACGCCCTTAACTAATAGTGTAAAAGGATTACATCAAAATCCGAACTTCCCCGAACCTGGTGATTTGCGTCGCCTACGTGACCGGGACCACTTGTCACGCACTTGAACGACGTTTTCCCCGTTCCTGCTGCCTTCGTCAGTCGTATGCCTCACAGAGATCTCAGTTTCTTCAACGGTGGGGACCCTTTTGTGACGGGCCGCCCCTCAGAGACGTGGAATGGTCAGTCCAATGCCATTTATCACGTCACGACGTTCAGCAGAGTCGTATTTTTGTCACGTACACTAATTTACTTGATGTTCTATAGTTGTTTTGAAACGGACACATCCATCGCAACCCCGGTCGTCGTTAGCATCCTTCAAATCTGTCCCACGTTTTGCACAGAACTAATAAGTGGTTGCTCAAAACGATTAACAGGTTCGTCAACAAATTCCTGCATATACAATTTTTACCCACACCGTTCGTCACCCTTTTCTTTCCCCCTTTCCCCCCTCTTTCCCTCCCCGAACGATCACTAAGAAGGAAAAAAATTGGGCGAAAGGAACTACCTTTTGAATCTGTAAACAGGTGGGTTTATCCTTTTTTCTCCGCTATATCTGCTTTCTCTTTCACTTTTACCTAGGGGCTTCTTTCAAACCCCATGGCTCGATTCTTCCATTGCACCTTGTATGGATGCATATTTCTATTGACATCAACTTCCGCGAACTTCTATCCTATCTAAAATAGCAACAGGCTCCTCCTATACGACAAGTTCTCATCCACACGCAAAAACTGCATCCCAATCGGTAACCCTTGTAATTTCAATCCCCCATGCGTATCTTTTCAAAATTCGAAACATGAATGACAACGGATTTTTGTACTCCCGTTGGAAAGCTCCCCCTGGAGGAAAGGCTAACTCATAAGCCACCTCCCCTACTCGCTTTCTTAAGTTAATTAAAAGGCGACCAAATGTACTTTTGGGCCTTAGCTTGCCTATGTGCCCTACCAAACCGCCCCCATTCACCCAATTTCATTGGCGAAACTTTCAACAAGACTTTGTCATTCCCTTTCACTTTATGAACTCTAAGTCTATAAACTCTTCGATCTGCATATTCTTTTTTTTGTCCTACTTTGCGCCCGATAGAAGCTGTTCCTCTTGAATGGACTTCACTTTCCATCGAATGTTTTTTTCTCAAAGCTCCAGTTGTTTTTTTTTTTTTTCTTACCTCTAAGGTTATAACCACGATTCATTTTGCTATCAAACCAAACCAATGGCTTGAGACATACATCTTTTCCTACCATACGATTGCTTCAACGGGAGTCTCATATTCCATGTATTGAGTGCCCCATTATGCTATTACTAATGTTTATGAAAACTCCGTCTTAATGGTCTTAAGGTGTGGTAAAAGCCAGACCTAAGTGGACCATTTCCCCCTTCCCGTTTTCTTTTCCCCCCTTCTTACGAATTTCTACTACACATTCAGGCCCCCTATCTCCGAAGAATTATCCTCTACAACAATTGAACTTTTAGTTTTAGCTCAGATCTGAAAATCCGGTCCCCTGAGGGATGGAACGAGGTTTATTTTTCGTGCTCCGAATTTGCGAGAGTGCTTTCCAGACACTTTGCATGTTTATCCGCACGAAAGCACGCACCTGCTCAATGTCGCCTTACCATAGCTTTTGTCGGAGGATACTAGCAAGAGGGGTTTGACAATTGTCACTGGACGGTGGACGAATGTGTAACCTCATAATCAAACAAAATAGATCCATTTTGCCCCACCTTGATCCCCCCTGTCAACAGGCTCCCGTCCCCCCTTCCCCTCCCTCTCCCGGACCCATCCACTTTCTATGGGAGATCCAGCATTGTCTTCATTTCCTACCCCCTCGTTACCAGCTCTCTGAACGCAACATCCTTTGCTTCCCGCCCTCCGTTTATTCAACTCAACCAGTCGTATGACAACCTATTTTTTTCAGTAGAATCACCAAGAGTCCATACTGTGACCGTACTACGTACCCGCCCATACGTCACTAATCGTATTGTTTAATCTCCAACTAACATTAATGGCCTTCGGGGCCTACAATGAGGCTGATTATTACAACTTAGGAAAAGAGGCACAAGTTGTTATGACCCTCATAGGTCATTAATTTTACAGTTGTAACACCACGTTGATTTGAAACATTTAACAATATACCTACCCTTGTTGAACCCTTTTTGATTTCGGCAAACCCAATTCACCGACTACACTAGAACGAATGAACCTAAGCCGCACTCCTAACTGCCTCCCGGTTGAGCAGAGAGCAACGGACCGAGGTCATGTTGGCAGATAATATGCCTTCTTAGCTAATGGCCTGAATCTGCACTCAACAAGGTATGTAAACGCACCTGGACGCTAGTCACCCTGCCCCCCCTCCACCCTCCCCACCCCCTTCCCCCCTCTCCCCCCCCACCCCCCCTCCTCTTCCCCCCCCCCTACTCCACTTCTCCCCCCTCCCCCCTTTCTTCTACCTCTTAATCCCCCGCCCGTGCGTTCTCCTCTCCTTTTTCCCACCATTTTTTCTTCGCTTAGTATCCCCTTCTCCTTACCCTCCCTTTCCTTCTTTTCCCCTTTCCCCTTTTCCCCCTTCTCCCTTCCTCCCCTTCCCTTCCCTTACTCTTTCGCCCTTTCTTCCCCCTTTCCTACCTTTCCTTTTTCTTTATCCCCCTGGGCCCCCCCTCTTCCTCCCTCCTGGCTACCCACAGGCTCCCCCTCCCACTTTCCCAACGATAGCTATCCCAATTTTTTTATGCAATGTTTTCCAACCCCAACCTCCTTAGAAGTTATTAACTCCGCCGTAACCTCTACTCTTGATATGATGGACAGTCGGCACTCCCATGCACATTATTTCGAAACCATTTCGCTTCGTAGATGTAAAGTTTGCTATATACTTACTCTGCCCATTGTACAGTCACCTTAACCGGAATGACCATGAGCCGAATTAGTTAATCTGTTCCACACATCCACAATATTGGTAGTCCACGATTGCACCAATGTCTTTGGAAGTATTCCCAAACAACGAAAGTTCCATGTGCACATTTCCTCTCCAATTACACTTCCGCAGTACCACTGCGGCTCATTCTCTCTGAAGTGCTTCTCCAGGCCTTTGGTGTTATACTTTTACTTTGATGACAATCTTGGATTCAGTTGGCATATAAAATCCAACATATTTATCAAGCTTCATTCTTCTCAACCAATTTTTATAGGTTGATAGGTCACTTGGAAAATTTCTTGGTCCTTTGCCTGACGACTGATAGAAAACTTGAACATATGAGCCCTCAGATAAGAATACGTGTTTGATCAAATCATCGACTGCTGACTTGTGTACACATATCCTTCCCGTACATTCATCAAATACCTTATCCTTTTCTTGTCATTCGAACTCTTTCGCTTCTTTAGCTACCTTTCCTGGCATAACACTTTACTATCGGTAATCCCGGATCAATTCTTCTATTTCCATTAAAACAGGCTTTCCCTTTAATCTTATCATGGAAGGAAGACTCATGCGCCTCCACACAAGCTAAACACTCCTCCCTTCCCAGTTTCACTTCTAATCTCATAAGGTCGATTAGCCAGAATTCCTGAATACCCTTCCCTCTAGCCCAAGAGGCGCATAGAAGCTTTGCAGTGAGCTTAGATCTTTCCTCCTTCCTTCCCCTTACTTCTTCCATTGATTCCCGACCTTTCTACGTAAAGAATCCGATCACAACATGTAGCTCTTCCCCAACGGATTGGGACAAAACTAGTGATCTGTTTCTCTAGCTCCTTAAGCTAGTTCCATCCATATCCTCGTCTCATAATGTCAATTATATTATGACGTTTGTAAGGGAATACTCGTCGACTACGAGGTATCCGTGTACCGACTTTTTCTCCACACGCTAAACCCTCTATTCATATAATTCAGTGTCGCCTCTGATTTAGTGTAAAAACACTTACCCCGCCCCGCCGAAGCTAAATTTCCTGAGTTGCGATAGATTGGTTTCAGGCACCTTTCAATGTCTTGAAGCATTAAGCTCCAATCACATTTTCCTTTTGTGACGTGTCTCTTTGATATTTAGCACTTGCCACACCCCAAAACTCCCCTCGTTTACCCTTTTTCTTTCACGACAATAGGATGCATCACAATTAGACACATGAAAATTTCTTACCCTTCTTCACATCTGGTCAAGGTGAGATCATTTTTGGCCCTGCAGTAGTCACCACAGAGTCTTGATGCGTTGAAAGCTCCGTCCTCACACTCCTTTCTCCCCCCGACTCATTTACATAATGGCAATTCCATTTTGATTTAGTCCCAAGCCGTTTGTAGTTTGGGAAGCATATACGAAGGAGAAGCCCTGAACAACCAACCTTCGGCGTCCGGTTATTAAGTTCCTGTCCCTCCTTCGGGTATTCCAGTTTTCCACGTATGCTACGTCTTTTAACTCCTTTCCCATACGACAGACTCCTTGCTCAGTTCATTGGACACGTTCATTAGTAGTGTATTTACCCAATTTTTTCACTTACCTCTGATCTTAGAGGGATCCCACTCATTCACCCCATTTCCTTAGAAACACGTTGCCCCAAGAAGGACATCTGCCATATAGCCAAAATCACACCGTAGAAGACTTGGCATATAAAGCTTTTTTTCGCCGCTAACTATTGCCCCTTTAAAACATTTCCAAGATGCTCCTCATGTTCCTTCTTATATTGGAGTATATCAGTATATATTATCAAAAATAACGATCCAAAGATGATGCTAACTAGGGCTTAAAAATCCCCCGTTTAATAAAACTCATGAACGATAGATCCCAATTTTTTTTTCCCCTCCTTCTTCATTTTTATTTCCTAGCAGGCGGCATTCCCCCCGTCAAGACCCAAAAAGAACATCACTAAAAATTCGTTTTTATTAGTGCATCCATGTACATGGTTCTAAAAGCAGTCTGTTGGCCACACTTCCGTGCTTTCGTCATTTTCATTATTGAGGATAACCGTGATCGTTCAAGTCAATATCTAGATGATGCACACAAGCACATTGTAATGACTTCGGAACAGTCTTTGTGAGCAAATTTGCCGTGGAGGGAGGATACTTGTTCTTTTTATGGTCCACCTTGTTCCATATCTGCAGTGGTTAGTATATGCACATCTTTCGCAAAAACTCCCTTATCTTTTCTTCTTACCCCAACAAAACCGGAGCACCCATTAGTGGATTGAACTTGGTTCTAATGAAGATCTGTTGCTCACACAATTACAACTCTTGAAAGTGGGGTTTGTAACTCTCTTAACTCACGCGGGAGCTCATTCTATAAGGGGGTATAGAAATGGGCTTTGGCGTACGCGTACCCGCCGTTCATTAGCTGACATTCATTAACAGAGTCCC
>JAKWJA010000083.1:0-17629 GCA_027704765.1 Solanum habrochaites
GTAATATCACAATACACAGAGGCGTTGATATCCGGCTCCCTGTGAAGGCAAATTGTATGGTAGGAAGTATTTAGGTCCTCCCATTGTGTTGGGAGAAAAGGAAAAGAGGAAGGGGGGGGGTTTTGATCTGCATTCGCAGTGGTTACAGACCTGAGGGGGGCTACTGTGTATCGGTTTTGAGTGTGGTAGGAGTTACGATGTAGCGGAAGGAGGGTAATGGTTCCTGCATGTCTCGAGGCTATCCAGAAGAAATACATAGTGTCTAGCGGGGCAAAGTAAAGGCAAAAAGAGAGTATGCAGGCATCAGTCTTAACAGGTGTTAGTGATGGGAGGACCTAGAGTGCACATAGGTTGTTGGGTGGGTGAAGCCAAGTGCCCTGTGCGCGTTGGAAGGGGTTTGGTGTTGTCTTGTGCCGCTGTAAATGAGGGTGATTTGGGCGGGGGGGTTTTGGGGGGTAAAATGAAGGGGACGAGCTTAGAGGCCCGAAGGTACTGAGTGGGGAGGTCCATTTGAATTACTTAAGCGAGTAGGGAGGTGGCGTATTAGTTTGAGCTCTTGATGGCGCGGTCAGGTAGCGGGTCCGAGTAAACCGGTATTTCCCATAGGTGGGGATGCGCGTGTGGTACCACACACCGAATATCCGGGGGGATGGGGGATTGGGCAATTTCTTATCTCGTGTTGGATGTTCAATGGCATGTTGTGTGGGGCGTTGAGAGATTTGTCATATAGTAAGGAGGAGCCTGTTATATTTTAGGATAGAGAAGTTCGCAAGTTAGATCAAGGAAGGGAGATTGCATCCATCAAAGGTGAAAATGAAGAATCGACCGGTTGAAGAAGCTATTGGGGAAGGAGCAGATATACGAGAAAGATCCCATCTGTTTACAGACCTCAGGTACTAATCCTTGTCACGGGATCGTTTTGTTGGTTCGTGCTGCTTCTCATGATCGGTTAGGGGGCGGGGTGTCGGGGATTGTTTGACGAACCGATGGGGTAAATTGGTAATCTATTGTAACGACCTGCTTAGGTCGTTTTTGAGCACAAATTTTATTCTGGAAAAACTGGCAGAGGTGACGGAGGCCACGACGGGGTCCGTCACGGGCATGACGGACCGTCGTGAGGGTGTCGTTGCAAAACCACTTGGGAAAATCTAACTTGTGTATGAAATCGACTATCTAACCGTTACGGACGACTAATTGGCATGACGGACCATCACAGGCGTGCGACGTCACAGACTTCTATGGTTGAATTGAGCCCTCTTACGGTTGCGACGACCTGCAGGATGGACCGTCGCAGGCACGACGGGGCCGTCCGCAGGTGTTTGCCAAACTCCCAGTCTGGGGTCGGATTACCTTTACACGTTTTAAGGGACGTTTTTTGACTATTCCCTGCTTTAAAACTTATAAAGTTTAGAGGGTTAATGTTAATAAGTCTAATTACTTTTGGGGTTAAAGAGGTAACCTTAAGTTAATTAGTGGTTATTAGTGCCATCTTTTAAAACTTAATTATATGATATTGGGTAAAGAAATAGGGTTTTGAATAAGAAAGAAAAAGAACAGCAAGAGAGGAGAGAGATAGAGATCGATCAAGGGAGAATGGAGAACGCAGCTTTGCGGGAAGATAGCTTGTTGATCCAATTCTTCGGTGAAGTTATTTTATGGTTGTTTACACTATTCGTAGTAAACTCTTGAACTCGGTCTGAATTATATGTGTTTAGAGTATATTATTAGAGTAGATCGCTGTTGAATTCTGTGTAGTGCTTTAAATTTTTGCGTGTATGGTGCGAAGGTGATGTTAGATCTTCTATATATACCGTTTGTGATAAAGCAGTACGCCAGGTGTAGTGAAGCTATTGAATCTAGAATCTTGAAGAAACGCCTAGATCTTCGTTTTGTTAATGTGATGGCCGGTTGGTGCTGTACTAAAAGAAGGCTTATGACGAAAGTAGTGAGATTAGGGGGATGCGGGGCTGTTCTAGGCTGCTTGCCACGGCGGAACAGGCCAACGGGAATAGAATAGTGAGGACATACAGACAGTGGGTCTACGGGTTCGATGATCCCCCCAAAATGATTTATATTCTATCAAATGATACGGTGCCCAGGTCCTTCCGGTACCCAAGGATAGTAATATAGGATCGGACTGTTCACGTTCCGACACCAGGATAGTATATGGATCGGGTGCCACGTTCCGGTACCAGGATAGAATATGAGATCCGGAGTGTCACTTCCGACACCAGATAGTATATGGATCGGGTGCCACGTTCCGGTACAAAGGCTAGAATGAGAGGGAGTGGTCACGTACCGACCGAGATGTCAATAATCTAATGAATGTTTGACAAGATACTAATATACTCAATCTAAATACCAATGTTTCCCAAACGAGTAGATGAGGAGCCGTGAGTCCTCCTCATTGATGTGCTTGGTGGTGTAACCAGGATTATGGAAATTGTAAATGCTGCATCTAAGGATATTAGTTGATTTTTATTATGTTACTGATATATAAACTATACTGTTTTCTATTTTGGTGTGACCACCCATTACCTCGCCCACCACTCCTCCATCCAGATAACGGCTCTACCATGACCACCTCTACCCTACCTCTAGCAATTGGGGTACTATAACTCTCTGTTTTGGACTTCCTCCTAGATATGTCTATTCTCCCCCACATCCTTAACATTCTCTGGGGTCTAGCATAGGTCTCTGTTGAAATGACGAGGTTTGGGATAACCCCCAACCTCAGAGAAATGTTTTGACTGGTCTGAGGTGGACCTCAACTACAGTGTAGTGAAGGCTAATTGGTCGGAACTGGAAAATAACCTCCTGAACCCTGTCCCTAGAGTAAGACATTAAACTCAACTCCCTCCCGTTCGAACCTTTTGATGTCGATGTTCATGGTGAAGTCATCTTGCTTCACTCCTTCCCCTCTATCACGAAGTCTACCACTTTCTAAACAGGATTTTGCGTATCCTCTACCTGTAATGGCTGAAATTTGCAATTCTAACCTCAACCCCTTCCAAACGGCGACCCCGCTCTTGTGGACTGAAACATGTTTGGGGTGAAACATACCTGGAATAATGCGTGAAACTTAGCCTCATATGCAGTAACCGACATCCTTACCCATCCTACCTTGACTAGGCTCAAGAACTCTCTCTTTTCCTATCCCTCAAATTCCGGGGAATATACTTCTCACATAACAAGCTAGAGAATGACGCCCAAGTCATAGGTGGTGCCCTCTGTTTGTTTACGCTCAACTGTAACCTCCACCACATTTTGGCGTTCCCCTGAAACTTATAAGTCACAACTCCACACCAAACCGTTCTACTATAACCCTCTTGTGTAGGTAGCTCTGACAGTCAACCGAAAGTCGTAGCTCCCCTAGATTCACAACCCTTGAAGACTGGAGTTTTCAATTTCCATCAATTTCAAGAACTTACGAAAAAGTTCATGCTGATCAGTATTTCATTATCGGTAATGTGGTCAGACGAAGAATGTGCCTATTTCCAATGAGGCATCCCTGACGGGGAGACTAGTAGCTGGCATGTTTGTCCTCCGGACCGGATTTGTTGTGCAGAAAACCTGGATGTTGTTCTTGCCTTATCAGATGACCCCGCGAATATAAGCAAGGACCTGATTAATCATCTCTGGGTTAGTTGGGTTGCAATTCCTCATTCTGCACTTGTTCATTTCCCACCGACTCAACCCTCTCTTATTTCACCACTTCCTCAGTTGGGTGTGACTGAGTCCCCACCGCCCTATTAACTAGATGGGGCAGTGCTTTGTCCTCTGGTCCTTCCTCTAGAGACGTCCTCCCACGAGCTATACCATGGCCTCCCTTGTCCTCTCCCTCCTCCCCTCCTGCGAGCTATCGCCCTAGTGGTGGCTCAGACTCATCATGTCCCGCTGGTGCTGGTGTTGACTATCGTTGCTCTAGTTGTAACATCCTCGAAATAGAGTGAAATAGTCAGATACCAATTTGTATCACCAAATAGATACCAATTCGATCCAATAATAGCACAGAAAGAAAGAAAGAATCGATTTTCCTAAAGTCTTAATAGACTCTCACGAAACGTAAAGGCGTCCCCCTATATCCGTTCCGTAAGACGCGTCTACTAGACTGACTACTGTTCTTGTGTGATGAGACCAACGAACCTAATGCCTATACCAAGTTTTGTTATACGACAAAAAAAACGGTCCGCGACTGGCACCGCTCTTTACCTACTATGTGAGCGAACCAACCCATCCAATTCCCACGTTGCAACCATAAAACAACAATATAATTTCTTGGAAGACTTAAACTAGTAATGAAAATAATTAATAACTTTAAAAGCTCAATCCTATTTAGCCCAAAACCTGAGGTCCATTCACCGACAAGAACATACATCCTCAAATTACTAATCTAAGAGAGTATCTTAAGGAAGCTAAATAGTAAAAAGAGTTAGTCCATGCGAAATCTAAGGCATCAAGACTGACCAGTGAAGATCCAGTCCCAAGCTAGAAGCAATAGCGTCACCTGAAATCACCCTGAAATCTGGCTTTGATGAAGACTGGCTAAGAGTTGCGGTTGAGTTGAGACGGTTGCACGTTTGCTGCTGCCCTCCACAAATAACAAAAAAGAAACATACAAGTAGGGGTCAGTACAAACACAAGTAACTGAGTATGTATCATCGCAACTCAAAATAGAAACAGTATATATCAAATAATATCAAATAAATCACTACATACTCACATGTAGCAACAACAGTTTCTTACTCATTAATAAGCACCGCCCGTCACCCCATGAAGGGACTCAGCCTCAATCCCCTACCCATTTGGAATTAGGTTTCATTGATTGAGTTATATTAACGTCTTCAAGATTTATTATGTTTATTTATCTCGTGTCTGTACGTGACACTACCGCTCCCATATACTTAACTTGTTGGGTCGTGACAACCGAATCCCTTAATTCTACTACGTGTCCCCGGTTCGTGACCCCGATCCCTAATTCTAAATTCTACGTTCAGTTCGTGAAACCCGTTCCACTACTCTTATCACTTTAGTTCTCAAGCCTTCTTGTGATACCAAGGCATCATCACTCATTAACAAGGCCATATTTAGGGTTTTTTTCAGATTTAAGGATTCATCAATAGCTTCATCATGCGTATTTATACAATTATGTAATCCACATTCATACAATCATACAATTAGCATTATCGAATGTTTAAATACTACCCAATACATATCATTCGCTATAAGAGTTTACTGACGAATAGCATAAACTACCCTACCTCCACCGAAAGAATTCTGTGATCAGCAAGCTAATCTTCCAATCCTTGCTTTCCTCTATCGTTCTTTCTTTCCTCCGTTCGTATTTCTCCCTCTCTCTCTCTCTGTTCTTTTCTATTTTCTTATTCAAAAACCGTTTTCTTTTACCCTAATAAACATATAATTAATCTAAAAGATGGTAAAAGGTAACCCCCCATTTTTAAAATTCCAAGGTTGTCCCTTCTTTTTACCCCCAAGTAATAATTAACATTAAACCACTAACTTTCTAATTTTTAAGCCTGAATCGTCCAAAACGCCCTTAAAATATTAACCCGAACTCCGACCGTCACGATTCGCAGCCCTGTGACGGCCCGTCAGTGCCGGCGATGGACGTCCTGCTGGCTTTGTGGGGCCATTCCCGTCACAAGGTTCAGAGACTCCAATTCATTAAAGATCTGTGACGGCCCGTCATGCCTGAGACGGTACGATCCTGCCAACCCGGTTCCTCGTTCGTGACGTTCAGAGAGTTCGATATCAGTACCAATGTCTAAAATTCTAATGTTTTTGGAACGAGACCCTCGACGGTCCGTCGTGCTATGAGGTCCGTCGTGGGTTTCCGTCGACTCAGCCGAGTTTGTCAGCCAGTTTTTCCAGAATAAAAATCTGGCTGCTCAAAACGAATAACAGGTCGTTACAGTAAACCATCCCTTTCCCTATTTTAGTTGAACTTGATCAAACTATGTGTTTTAAGCCTGCATTATTTTCGTCATCCAAGTAGCTTGTTCTCTCGTCGCGATTATATTGCCCTTTCAAGTAATATGCATGTATCAATTTGATTCCAAAGTTGTTCTCCTTTCTTTGCTGAGTTCCAACAAAAGCGTGCTATGGCTGCTCATTCCATATTGCATGTTTATCAGCCCCAACCGTCATTCATTTTTTAGGCATGCAAAACTATCTCCCATGCTAGAAGATTTCTTAGTAACCTGCACTACTCCAGATGTCCATAGATAACATTCTACACATCTTTCTATTAGTTGATTTCTTAGCATGAAAATATGAATAATTAGCCAGTAAGCTTGGACACCAACAACACTGTCTGACTGTTGCGTTCTACCGGCATAAGAATAGATAGCTCCCTAGTTGTCCTGCATTTATTTTGCCATTAGTTTTCAATGAGGGTTGTTTTGTACCATTGCATCACTGACATCTTCTTGGTTGATAAAGGCACTCCCAAACACTTGAAAGGAAGTTCCTCCATATTGTATCGTAGTTGCTGCACAATCTGTTGCTTCACTTACTGCTGAACCCCTCCACAATATATTAAGCTCTTACTTAAGTTTTCTTGTAATCCTGATGCTTGAGAAAACTGAGGAAAACACAATTGAATAGCCTTAACAGATTCCAGATATCCTCTAGCTAACAATAATAGATCATCTGCAAAACATAGATGAGTAATATCAAGTTTAGAGCACCTAGGATGATACTTGACTATTATCTTGCTTTAGCCCCTAGAAGATATAAGATCTCCATAGCTATAGAAAATAGGAAGGGAGGACATGGATCTCCTTATTCAATCTTGAGTTTGCATTCAAATAACTCTGAGAAAAATCTGTCCATTCACTACTATGGGTAGTTCACAATTTTAACAATTTCATTATCCATTGCACAACATCTCAAGGAAGCTAGCCCAAACATTACTTGACTGCCAAAATAATCCCATTCCACTGAATAATAAGCTTCTGAAGGCAGTAAATCTTCCGCATGCTTTCTCGGAGAAATTATGCTTTCTAGTATAAGCTTTAACCAGTTCATGAGCAAGCACTATATTATCAGCAATCTTTCTTCCTGGAATAAACCTTGCCTGGCTATCACAAATGATACTCTGGATCACACCATGCAACCTGTTGGTTAACACTTTTGAAATGATCTTATACATCACAGTACAACAAGCTATAGGCCTATACTCTTTCACAGTTCTAGGATTCTGAACTTTTGGTAAAAGAGACACTAGAGTACAATTGAATGCTTTATAAAGGTTGGCAGTTGTGAAGAAACTCTTAACAACCTCAATGATATCACCTTTAATGATCTTCCAGGTATGCTTATAAAAGAAAGCATTGTAACCATCTATTCCTGGTGCTTTATCATTCCCTATAGATTTGAAGCCATCATAAATCTCTTGATCAGTTACTGCAGTACACAATTGTAATCTTTGTTGCTTTGTCAATGTAGGCCCTCTTTTTATCACTTGTGCATTAATAGATGGTAACTTACCTGCTGAAGTCCCATAAGGCTCTTATAGAACATCACACACTCATCTTGGATTCCCTGTGGATCGTATATCATCTTACCTTTTAAGGACATAATACTTTTTATTTGTTTCTTTTGAGTTCTCTCTTTTATAACTGAACTGAAAATACTTGTTATTTGCATCCCCTAATTGTATCCATTTTATCATTGACTTTTGTATCAAAGCACTTTTTTCAATCAATGACCATTTTTCAAGTTTAATCAACAACTCTTTCTTCTGCACAATCAGCTCATCAGTAACTTGATCATTAAGCTGGTTTTGAACATTTGTAATCTCAATTCTAGCCATATCAATCTGTTTGCCAATATACTTGAACTCTTTCCTGTTTAACTGCTTTAGAACATGCTGAAGATCCTTCAACTTACACCACACCTGCTTCATTTTGTTATAACCATACTCTTTTTTCCAGATAGTTTCTACCATCTCCATAAAACTCTCATGCTCAGTCAAAACATTGAAGAATTTAACGCTACCTTTCCCATGCTGCTGAATTTTTTGAAGTATTATCATCATAGAGCTATGATCAGATATGCTAGGATTCCCATAATCTACATTTACATGCCCCCATTTATCCATCCATTCATCATTTCCAAATGCTCTATCTATTCTACTGGAAATTCTATCCTTCCCACATTGCTTGTTAGTCCAAGTATAGTAATTTCCTGTCCACTGCAGTTCACTAACCCCCATGTCACTCACACAATCACCAAAATCTTTTATCACATTATTAGTAACAGGAACTCCAGCTAATCTATCCTTAGTAGACAATATAGCATTAAAATCCCCTACTATAAGCCAAGGTTGAGAAATACCTTTTGTCATTGTATCCATTTCATTCCACAAACTTTTTCTCTGTTCAACTGTATTAAAGCCACACACTACAGTTAAAATAAAATGGTAGCCTTTACTTCTTTCATTTACCTGACAATGAAACATTTCAGCTGAGCTATTAATCTTCTTGACCTCATACCAGTTCTCATCCCATATCAACCAAATCCTTCCATTAGGACTATCAGCATAATTATGTAGAACCTGCCACCCTTGTGCTATTCCTTTAAGAACTGGGTTCACATTTTTGTTTTTAAATCTTGTTTCCATTAATCCGCAAACTACTTTATTCGTAAAAGCCCCAGTTTAATCCCTTTTGATATACACATTTTAGTCATCCCCTAACAATTCCCGAACAACCAGTTCATCAAAAAGTCTTTGGTGTCCACCTCTATCAATAGATAGTGAGCCATTGATTAGCTAAGACTCTCCAAAACATTTCCTTGTTATAGTGGGTTCAGTATAGGAAAGTTAACCAAACTCATTTCCAGCTGTCTATAATCCTGATCATCATTATTTTTTGGTGTTTGCTGCTCTAACCTCTTTCCTATCACCTGTTCTTCAACCTGCTCTTCCTTCTGCTTATTCTGCTTTGGACTAAGAATGTTCTTTTGTCTTTGTTCACCCCTCTTCTCTTGTTCATTCTTTTGTGAGATTGGACCTTTATATTGCCAAGTTTAAGTTACTTTCTTCCATGGCCTTCTTCTCTTTGTTGCCTCCTCTTTTGGATCAGCCTCCACTTGACATACATGTCATATCTTCTGGCATTTATCACAATACTGAGGCCTCCATTCCAACACTACATCTTGCAGAAATGTCTTCCCATTTGGATCCACTACTGCTATTTTCTGGGGTATAGCTCTTGTAACATTAACTTCAACAAGCATTCTAGCGTATGAGATCCTTGTTTGTTTAGTGGTACATTCATCAGCGAAAATGGGAACTCCAATAGCACTTGCTATCCTACTCAATGATCCCACTCCCCAACAGTTTAAAGGTAATTTTGGAAAATTCACCCATAGAGGAATTTCTATTAGGAACTCACTCCCAAAATCAAACTCAGGACACCATTGTTTCAGGATAATTGCGTCGCCTCCAGAGGTAGTGTTAAGATAGCTAGGTGGCGGGGAGGGGTTGGCGAGGGGTGAGGGGGTCGGGGGGGGTGGGGGGGGCTGGGGGGTGGGCGCGGCGGTTCTCAGCGCGGAACGGGGGGCTTTCCGTTCAGAGTGTGGGGGGTGGGTGGCGGGGTGTTGGGGAGCAGGGGGGTCTGGGTTGTCGGGGTGGCTGGCACCGGGGGAGAGGCCTGTGTTGCTTTGGTTGGGTAGTGTGGAATGTTGGCCTTGTGTTGGTTTGTTGGCTGTGTGGTTTTGATTCGTATTTTTAGTTTTTGTGTTGTGTTGATTAGTATTTTGTTGTTGTTTTTTTGTTCTTTTTATTGTTGTTGTTGTGTGTTGTTTTGTTGTGTTTGCTTTCCTGTTGTTGTTTTTGTTTGTGATTGTTTGTGTTGTTGATATATCGAGTTGGTTGTGGGTGTTTGTTTGATGGTTTTTTTGTTTTTTTGTTGTTATTGTTGTAGTATAAGGCCCTGAGAATAAGATCTCATTCATGTCACTTATCTTCTGGAACTTGATTAGGTATTATCAATCCTCATGAAGAAACACTTCAGGCTTACTCACACTTGACCAATTCATCATTATATATCTCTTCATAGTATTGTACCCTGGGCATTCTCCAATTACATAAGCAATGAGAGCACACTTCCATTTCAGTTCTTCTTCCTGCACCTCTTTCTCTTCAAGCTGCACCAACGTTTGCACATTAACTACCTGTGGAGGGAAATAGGATAGTTGCATTCCATTACTTGATACACGATTGTTCTTAAACCTATTAACACATGGCTTATTTGCCTCCTTCTTCTGTTCCTGTTCAGTACCTGTATTTTCTCCATATATCTTCTCCTCTAAACTCCTTGTTACTGTTCCATTGCCATCAACTTTGATTTCATCCTCAAACCCTTCCAAATCTGAGTTTCAAAGTACCTCCTCATTAGTTCTTTGTGATTCTAAGATCAATCTCCTAGCTACTTTAGAGCTTTTAGGTACCTCAGCTTCAAAGCTTGCTTCCCCTTTTTGAGCTTGTTCCTGCTTCTGTGACCCTTTTTCGTCCATACAAGTTCCCAATTGAGCTACCCTCGTTCATAACTGGAGTTTTCCGACCTCTTCCTCGTCCTCTAGCTCTTCCCCTCGCCATTGTCACCTTCCAGCTCACGTTAGGCTAACGTGCACTAAAGAGAATTGGAAAGGAGAAGTTTTGTTAGTATTTTAGTATTAGGTGTAGGATGAGGAGTATAGTATTATTATGGTAGGGGGATATTAGGAGGGGAGGAGATGATGGTGAGGATGACTATAGTGAGTAGGAGGTGATTAGTTGATTATTATATTCATTATGAGAAGAAATAGAATGTGAGTAATAATAAGATTATAATAATAATAAAGCAATAGTGTACGTAATATAATAATAATAAAACAACAACAACCATAGGAAGAAAAAGTGAATGAAGAAGAACAAGAACAAGAAGAATAATAAATAAGAAGACTAATATACATAATAAGAAGAATAAGAAGAAGACTGAGAACAACAAGATAGTTAATAACAAAAATATATGATACTAATCATAATAATAGTAATAATAATAATAATAATAATAATAATAATAATATAATACTAATAAATATAATTATAATAATAATAATAATAATAATAATAATAGTAATAATGATGACGATAATAATAATAATAATAATAGTAATAATAAAAATAATAATAACAATAATGATGATAATAATAATAATAATGATAAGAATAATGATAATAATAATGATAATGATACTAATAATAATAATAATAAAAATAATAATAATAATAAAAACAACAATAATAATAATTATTATCATTATTATTATCATTATTATTATTTATTATTATTACTATTATTATTATCATTATTATCATTATTATTATTATTATTATTATTTTTTGGTAACTAACTCTTTATTAATTACCGAGAAAGCTTTACAAATCAAGCAGCTAACACAGCATGCTTTAACTCAAAAAGAAATATATCAAATACACTACTCTAAACTATAGCCTCAAACCTTTCTATGCTTAATGACATTGGTAAGTCTATTGGGAAATCTAGCTATAGTTACATAAGCTATCCTCTTAACCGCTTCATCAATCAAGCTACTATTCTCTTAGAAAACTCTCTTGTTTCTTTCACTTGACAGCCCATAGACTCATTCTGCAAGTACCCCTTTGAAAACTTGAGCTCTAACAGTATCACGACCCAAAACAGGCCGCGAGTGGCACCCATACTCATCCTCCTATGTGAGCGAACCAACAAATCTAAACCCCAACATTTCAACCATAATAAACAAAATATAATGCGGAAAAGACCAATCTTTAATTAATATACCCATTAAAATTAAACTTATAAAAATATATTACTATCATCACCAAAACTTGAAGTCATCACATCAAGAACATCTATCCTCAACTTTTTTAAGCAGAATAATTAAGAAACTAACAATAAGTAACAACGATGGCCATGTCCGAACTTCGAAGACATCAGATGCGAAGCAAGAGAATCAGCCGAGCTCGGAATAATAGGCTCACCCGGAATTCTGACTGCTGAAGACTGGCTAGAGTTGGGGACGAGACGAAGTCACTGGTGCCTTGGCTTGCACTCAAAAACAACAAAAGAACGTTAAAAGTCGGGGGTCAGTTACAAGTACGAGTAGTATCATCAGGCCAGCTCAGAATTCAGTATTCAATAATATCAAGTAAATAATATTAAAATCAACTACAACACTCAACAGGTGAACAACAAACAAGTACAAACCCCTTGAACACACCAACACCAAAGCACATCTATGAGGGCTACTCAAGCCTCTACACTTACTCGTTTGGGAATTAGGATAGATTAGTACATCACCATATAAAGATTCATTCTCGTTATTCGCTTGTGTCGAACCGTGACACCTCGCCCCCTTCCCTGATCCCTAATACACGTGTCGGGTCGTGACACCCGATCCACGAATTTACGTGCCCTCGGTTCGTGAAAACCCATATCCCCTAACCTACTCACCGTGTGGATTCGTGACACACGATCCCCTAAATAAGTTGTCGGTAGTGACACGCGATCCCTAACTCAGTCTTTTAGTTTCATCAAGCCTTCTTTTAAACCAAGGCATCATCATAATAGAGTGGAGTTAAGGTTTTTAAGATTTCGCCAGTAAGTAGTATCATCAGTATATCCATCACATTTATAAATCACAAATCATGCAACAACGCAATATAAGCGCATAGGAAGAACTTACAATACCAACCAATACATATCAATCGCTTATTTAGAGCTTTACATGAAATAACATAAACCATAACTTACCTCCACCGAAGAATCGTGATTCAAGCAAGATATCTCCCCAATGCCTTTTGCTTTCTCTTTGTTCTTCTGTCTCTTTCGACTCGTTCACTCTCTGTCTGTTTTTTTCTTCTCTAGATTCTGTTTTCTTTTACCCACAAAGATCAGTACACTCAATTTTAAAAGATGATAAAAGGAAACCCACTATTTATTTCAAGGTTATCTCCTTTAACCCCCCAAGTAATAATTTATTCACTTACCCACAAATCTTCCATAATTAACAAGCTATGAATAGTCAAAAACCCCCTCTTAAAAAACTATCAGCGAAATCCGACTCAGCGAGGTACGCCACTCGTGAAGGCCCCTCGTACATGAGACGGTCCGTCCTGCACGTCAGTCAAAAAGTTCAGAGACTCAATTTCAGTAAAAGGTCTGTGACGGTCCGTCGTTGGCACGGACGGTCCGTACTACAGTTCCGTCGGAAGTTCAGAGAGTTGAATCCCAGCAGACCCTATTGCAGAGGTTAAGGTTTGGAACGAAGCCCCTCGACGGTTGCGTCGTGACCATGACAGTCCCCGTCGACTGATCCGTCGACCACAGCCAGTTTTATCAAATTATCTTAATGCTCAGAATCGACTACTAAACAGGGTCGTTACAACAGTCTTCCCTTCCTATTTTTAACACCCATTGAATAAATTTTTGTCCAAGATTAGTCTGTTGTTATGTAATTAATCCACCTTATAGTCACCCATATTGCTTCAGCATAGTGAATGGTATGAACAAATGCTCCATACCCTCTTCTGCTATTTGCACATTACACAAATCTCTATCAAGGGTCCTTCCCCATTTGGTTCGGTCTATCATGTTGCTAGCTTCTGTTCATCAGTATCCATAATGTTAAAACCAGCTTTTGGCCTTGCTGCATTTTTAACACTAAGCATTCGTATCAAGGTTTGATCTTCTCCCATCTAGATAATCAAAATGTGCTGATCATCCCTTCCTTGCTTGGTTGACACTGGCCACTATGTGTTTGGATTCATAATCTTCCTGATCATCAGCTATTATTGATATCTCTTTTGCCATGCACTTTGCTCTTTTAAGTAGTAGGTATGGATCCATTTAATACATACTGGTCTTCTTTGTTTGTCAAGTACCAATCAAAGGTTTATCTACTGCGCTCTATCCATTATATCTATCAACCCCATTGTCACCTTCACTTTTAGGCCTGCAAACTTGTGCCCATGTATAGGACTTCTTAGAACATGGTCCTGTCCCTGACCACAGAGCTTTACTAGGAGACCTTCAATCAGCTTGAGTAACTACATTGCAAGGAAGATGAACATTTGTGCCCAATCGGATTGAACACCAATACACTGTCTGACCAGTTGAGCTCTCTGCAATAAGATAGTTCCTAGATGTCCAAGAATTGATTTTTGCCATATTCTATAAATAAGTGAGATGACATTGCAAAAACGGACCCATATTTTAGTTGATAAAGGAACTCCCAGATATTTGAAAGGCAATTCTTCCATGTTTGGATCCAGGCTTGTACAAGCTGTTGTCGCACTTTGTTTTACACACTACACAGTATATTGAATCTGTTTGAGGTTAGCTTGCAATCTGAGCTTGGGAAAAACTGATGAGAAACAGTTGTTGTTTGATTGCTTGACAGACTCAAGATCACCTCTAGCAAACAGTAACAGGTCATCTGCAAAATATAGATGAGTAACGTCAAGCTTTGAACACTTAGGATGATACTTAAACTGTTTGTCATCTCTACGTCCTTTTGTTTAAGGGTTCCTACTTAAATAACTACATTTATAGACAAATAGGAAAGGAGACATTGGGATCTCCTTGTCTCAACCTTAGCTCTTCAAAACTTTGTGAAACCTGTCCATTAACTACTATAAGAATAGTCACAGTTTTGAAATTCATTAACAATTGCACAAACATCTCAGGAAATCCTAATCCATACATTAATGCTCTAAAAAAATCCATTTACGAATCATAACCTCTGCAAATCAATCTTCAAGCATGCACCTAGGAGAGTATGTTTCCTAGTATAGCCTAACCAGTCATGAGAAGCAATAGATTATCGAGATCTTCCTTCATGGATGAAACCCTTGAACCCTACTTGACTATCACAGATAACCCTTTGAAATTACTCCACGCACCTATAGTTAGAACTTGGAGATGATCTGACTAAAACCAAGTACACAACAAGCTATTCGGCATGTTATTATTTCACCGTTTTAGGATTCTGGCACTTTGGATAAGAGACATAAGCAGTACAAATTAAAAGCCTTGTATAATGTGCCTTTTGTGAAAAAACTCTGACACTTCAATGATGTCCTTTTAATTGATCTGGCCATGTATACTTAAAGAATAAGGCATTGTATCCATCTACACCTGGAGCCTTATCATTCCCAATGGATTTCAAACCTTCATAAATCTCCTGTTCTGTAACCTCAACACAAAGTTGAATCCTCTGCTGCTTTGTTAGTGTAGGCCCTCTCTTCATCACTTGAGCATTAATGCCTGGTAGATTGTCTGTTGATGTTCCCATAAGACTCTTGTAAAAACTCACAAACTCTTCCTGAATATCAATCTGATCATATAGCATCTTACCCTTCAAGGACATAATATTCCTTATTTGTTTCTTTTGAGTTCTCTCCTTTATGACTGAGCTGAAAAATTTATTGTTGGCATCCCCTAATTGAATCCATTTTATCCTTGCTTTCTGCCTCAATGCACTTTCTTCAATCAATGACCATTTTTCCAGCTTGATTAATAGCTCTTTTTCCATCCCAACTAGTTCATCAGTAACCTTCTCTTTAAGCTGATCTTGGACATTTGCAATTTCCACTCTAGCCATCTCAATCTGTTTACCAACATATTTAAACTCTTTGTTATTCAACTGAGTTAAAACTGGCTGAAGGTTCTTCAATTTCCACCACACTTGTTTCATTTTGCTATTCCCATAATCTTTTCTCCATACTTCATCCACCTTATCCATGAAACTGTCATGTTCAGTCCATACATTAAAAAAATTTAAAGAGACTTTCCCATACTGGTGAGCTTTTTGAAGGTATCACATAGGGCAAATGATCTTGATAATTTGGATCTCAATAATCAGAAATGACATGACCCCATTATCCATCCATTCATCATTCCAAATACTCTATCAATTATACGGGCAATTCTATTAGTATCCATCACTGTTTATATTCCACAGTATAAGAGTTCCCTTTCAATTGTTGTTAAGTTAATATCCATATCTACACACAGTACAACAAAGTCTTTGTATTTCATTTCTTAGTAACAGGACCTCCATTAACCTAAATTGTAGAGAGAATAGATTAAATCCCCTGCAATGAGCCCCAAAGTGATGTGACCTTGTGAAATTATCTTCATTGCCTGCAATAGACTTTTTATATGCTCCACATATTAAAAACCATAAACGATGTTACTATAAACTGAAATTTTTGCTCCTTGCTTAATTGGACAATGCAGTTATGAATGAGCTGAACTTTGAATCAATCTTTACCTCATACCAATGATTCATCCCATACATCCAGATTCTTCCATGTAGGACTAGCATTATAGGATTACTCATCTTCCATCCAGGACTTATACAATTAGAACTGTTTTCATATTTTCTCCTAAACTCTTTGTCAATAAACCTGAAATATCACTTATTTTGAACTAGAGTCATAAGTATGTAGGGTCACTAAGGTCTAGATGTAAGTAAGTGAGTAAACAACACTTTTTTTGATATCCTTCTGCTTATACCTCTATTGATACCTCTCACATTCCGAAAAACCCACTTCATCACACCAATGGTTTTTGGGAATCACTTATCAACAGTCAGTGAAGTCATTATTATGAATGTGACTCCTCAAAGCCATTCACTTGTTGGTATAGCTTTAACATTGGAAAATTTGCAAAAATAAGGGCTAGCTGCCTCAGCTGTGGTCTGTCTATCATTCTTTGGTGTGTGATGATCTAACTTCTGTACTATCTCATGTTCCGTCTAGTGTTGTTTTCCTGTGGTTATGATTTGGAGCCGCGCAGCGCGAGTCTTTGTTCCTCCACCTTATTCTTGTTTTGAGTGATCATGGGGCATTTATATTGGCACGGGGGTTGGTTAATTTGTTCCGAGGCCTTTCTTATCTTGGTAGCTCTCTTTGGAGCTGGTCAATTTACACACATGCCCCTTATCGTCTGGCAACTTATCAGATATTGAGGCCTCATTCTAGCTCCACATTCTTTCATAAGGTTCTTCCCCATGGGGAGCCATAC
The DNA here is from genome assembly GCA_027704765.1 of Solanum habrochaites. NCBI lineage: Eukaryota > Viridiplantae > Streptophyta > Magnoliopsida > Solanales > Solanaceae > Solanum > Solanum habrochaites. The sequence goes on from JAKWJA010000083.1 coordinate 17,103, forward strand.
TGTTATCTTTGCGGATAACTTTTGTGCCAGTCACCTTCCTACAAGCATTCTAGCATAGGATATTCCATTCTGGCTTAGTGGGGATTCATCAGCAAACAGGGGAACTCTCTACAATTGAATCCTAACTCAGAGATCTACACCCAGAAGTTAGAGGCAATTTTGGGAAATTCCACCCATAGGGCATCGGTAGGCATTCATGTCCTATTCAAAATCAGGACCACTCCTGTTTCAGTTTATAATGGTCGAGGTTAATGTGTATGCCCTGTTGGAGAACGTATCTCATTCATGTCACTGATTTCTGAATTTAATACGTAGTTACATCTATGAAGATAAAAAAACTTCAGGTTTGTCACAGTCGACCAGTCCTCCATATGTATCTTTATATGTTGACCAGGGATCCCCCACCACATATGCTATGCGAGCACATTCAATTCTTTCTTCTTTGGTACCTGGCTTGTATTCTCCAGGTGTAATGCTTGGCATTAAAACTTGTGGTGGGAAACAGGTTAGGTTCATCATTGACTGCG
>JAKWJA010000084.1:0-13344 GCA_027704765.1 Solanum habrochaites
GGCAAAGTCTGGCGTGGCATGGACATCAACTCCTTGGACATTACCCACGTCCAGAACAACGTCGAACGGGGCATAACATCACCGCCCTGGGCAGCCACACAACGATCGGACTAAGTCGGGCCGATGCATGGACATCACAGCCTTTTGACAGACAACACGGTCGAACAACGTCAGGCGTGACATGCCATCACCGCCCTTTGACAGCATACACGGTCGGCAACGGGGGCGTGGCATGACATCATTGCCAATGCACAACACCACAACGGTCGGCAACGTCAGGGTGGCATGGACATTCACCGCCCTTGGACAGCACACACGGTCGAACGACATCGGGCGTAGCATGCCATCATGGCCTTTGGGCAGCACAAACGGTCAAACGACGTCAGGCGTCGCATGACATCACGGCCCTTGGACTGCACGCATGGACGGACGACGTCGGGCGTGGCATGACATCACGACCCTTTGACAGCACACACGGTCGAACGACGTCATGCGTGGCATGACATCACCTCCTTTGGAAAACACACACGATTGGCAACGTCGGGCGTGGCATGCCATCACCGCCCTTGGACAGCACACACGGTCGGACGACATCAAGCGTGGCAAGACATCACCGCACTTGGACAGCACACACGGTCGGCAACGTCGGGTGTGGCATGACATCAACGCCTTTGGATAGCACAGACTGTCGGACAACATCGGGCGTGGAATGATATCACCTCCTTTGGACAACACTTACAGTCTACAACGTCAGGCGTGGCTTGACATCACCCTCCTTGGACTGCATACACGGTTGGACGACGTCGGGCGTAGCGTGACATCACCGCCATTGGAAAGCATACACGGTCGGCAACGTCGGGCATGGCATGACATACCCTCCCTTTGATAGCACACACGGACGGCAACGTCAGGCGTGGCATGACATCACCGCCCTTGGACAACACACACGGTCGGCAACGTCGGGCGTGGCATGGCATTATTTTCCTTGCACAACACACATAATCGGCAACGTCGATCGTGGCATGAGATCACCTCCCTTGGGCAGTACACACGGTCGGACAACGTCGGGCGTGGAATGACATCACCGCCCTTGGGCAGCACACACGATCGGACTAAGACGGGCGATGCATGACATCACAGCCATTGGATAGCACACACGGTCGAACGACATCGGGCGTGGCATACCATCATCGCTTTTGGGCAGCACACACAGTCGAACGATGTCGGGCGTGGCATGCCAGCATCTCCTTTGGGCAGCACAAACAATTGAACGACGTCGGGCGTGGCATGACATCACCGTCCTTGGACATTACACGCGGTCAAATGACGTCGGGTGTGGCATTAAATCACCGCCCTTAGACAGCACACACGGTCGAACGACATCGGGCGTAGCATGCCATCACCGCCTTTGGATAGCACACACGGTCGAACGACGTCGGGCGTGGCATTCCATCATCGCCTTTGGGCAGCACACACGGTCGAAAGACCTCGAGCGTTGCATGACATCATCGCCTTTGGACAGCACACACGGTCAAACGACGTCGGGCGTGACATGCCATCACTGCTTTTTGACTGCACACACGGTCTAACAACGTCGGGCATAGCATGACATCACCGCCCTTTGACAACACACATGGTCGAACGACGTCAGGCATGGCATGACATCACCTCCCTTGGACAACACACACGATCGGGCGACTTCGGGCATGACATGACATCACCGCCCATGGATAGCACACACGGTCGGAATACGTCGGGAGTGGCATGACATCACCGCCTTTGGACAACATACACGGTCGAACGACGACGGGCGTGGCATGCAATCATATTCCTTGGACAGCAAACACGGTCGAACGACATCAGGCGTGACATGCCTCCCCTTGGACAGCACAAACGGCTGAACGGAGGACGGCGCGTGGCATGCCATATCGCCAGGGACAGCACCACCACTCGAACGACGTCGGGCGTATTCATGCCATTCATCTCCTTTGGGCAGCACAAACGTTTTGCGAAGACATGAGGGCGTCGCAGTGCAATTAGGCCTAGAGACTGCACGACATGGACGGCACGATGTTGGGACGTGGCATGACATTCACGGCCCTTTGCAGCACAACACGGTCGGACGACGGCGGCGTGGATGACATCCCCGCCCTCTGGACAACACACACGGTCTGACGATGTCAGGCGTGGCATGCCATAGTAGCCCTTGGACAACAAACACGAGTCAAACGACATAAGGACGTGACATGCCATCACCGCCTTAGGGAGAGCACACACGGTCGAAAAAAAAAAAACAACGTCAGGACGTGGCTTTGATATCACCCTCTTGGACTGCGACGCACGGTCGGACGACGTCGGGCATGGCGTGACATCACGCAGGGTTAGCATACACAATCGGCTCAACGTCGGCGTTGCATGGACATGTCACTCCATTGGAAGCCTACAAGGTGGGCAACGTCACGGCGTGGCCATTACATCACCGCCCTTGGACAATCCACACACGGGCGGCAACGTCGAGCGTGGCGTGACATTCATTGCCCGTGCCCCACCCCACAACACACACGGTCGTAAGGTAACAACGCGTGGCATGAATCCTCCTTGGGACAAGTACATACGGCGGAACAACGTCGGGCGTGGCATGACATCACCGGCCCTTGGCAGCACACACGGTCGGACTAAGTCGGGCGTAGTGCATGAACATCACAGCTTTGGGGACAGCCACCATCGGTCGAACGACATCAGGCGATTGCATCCATCATCGGCTTTTGGGCAGCACACACGGTCGAAACGACGTCGGGCGTGGCATGCCTCATCGCGTTTGGGTAGCACCACATTGTCGAACGACGCGGGGTGGCATGCCAGCACACTTTGGGCAGCACAAACAGTTGAACGACGCCGGGCGTGGCATGGCATCATCGCCTTTGGTCAGCACACACGGTCGAACGATGTCGGGCGTGGCATGCAATTATATCCCTTGGACAACAAACACGGTCGAACAAGGTCAGGCGTGACATGCCATCACCGCCTTTGGACAGAACACACGGTTGAACGACGTCGGGCGTGGCTTGATATCACCGTTCTTGTACTGCACGCACGGTCGCACAATGTCGTGCATGACATGACATCAGTGCCCTTGGACAACACACACGGTCGGCAACGTCGGGCATGCCATGCAATCACCGCCCTTGGACAGCACACACGGTCGGACGACGTCGGGTGTGGCATTATATCACCGCCCATTGGACAGCACACACGGTCGAACGACGTCGGGCGTAGCAGCCATCATCTCTTTGGGCAGCACAAACGAGTCGATCCACGTCAGGCGTCGCATGACATCACGGACCTTGGACATGCACGCGCTGACGGACGACGGCGGGCGTGGCATGCCATCATCGCTTTTGGGCAGCATACACGGTCGAACGGACGTCGGAGTGGCATGCCACACATTGCCTTCGGAAGCACAAACAATTGAACGACGTCGGGCGTGGCATGCCATCATCGCCTTTGGGAAGCTACACGGTCGAATGACGTCGGGCGTTGCATGATAACACCGCATTTGGACAACACACACAGTCGAGCGACGTCAGCGTGGCATGCCATTCATCGCGTTTGGGTAGCACACATTGTCAAACGACGTCGGGCGTGGCATGCAAGCATCACCTTTGGGCAGCACAAACAGTTGAACGACGCCGGGGGTGGCATGGCATCATCGCCTTTGGTCAGCACACACGTCGACCGATGTCGGGCGTGGCATGCAATCATATCGCTTGGACAACAAACACGGTCGAACGGCGTCAGGCATGACATGCCATCACCGCCTTTGGACAGAACACACGGCAAACGACGTCGGGCGTGGCTTGATATCACCGTTCTTTGACTGCACGCACGATTTTTCGCACGATGTCGTGCGTGACATGACATCAACGCATCTGGACAACACACACGATCGGCAACGTCGTGCGTGGCATGACATCACCGCCCTTGGACAGCACACATGGTCGGCAATGTCGGGCATGCCATGCCATCACCACCCTTGGACAGCACACACGGCCGGACGACGTCGGGTGTGGCATTACATCACCGCCCTTGGAGAGCACACACTGCCGGACGACGTCGGGTGTGGTATTACATCACTGCCCTTGGAAAGCACACACGGTCGAACGACGTTGGGCGTATCATGCCATCATCTCCTTTGGGCAGCACAAACGGTTGAACGACATGAGGCGTCGCATGACATTAAGGCCCTTGAACTGCACGCATGGACGGACGATGTTGGGTGTGGCATGACATCACGTCCCTTAGACAGCACACACGTTCGGACGACGTCGGGCGTGGCATGACATCACCGCCCTTGGGCAACACACACTGTCGAACGATGTCAGGCGTGGCATGCCATCGTAGCCCTTGGACAACAAACATGGTCAAACGACATCAGGCGTGACATGCCATCACCTCCTTAGGACAGCACACACGGTCGAACAACGTCGGGCGTGGCTTGATATCACCCTCCTTGGACTGCACGCACGGTCGGACGACGTCGGGCGTGGCGTAACATCACCGCTATCGGATAGCATACACAGTCGGCAACGTCGGGCGTGGCATGACATCAACTCCCTTGGACAGCATACATAATCGGCAACGTCGGGCGTGGCATGACATCACCGCCCTTGGACATCACACACGGTCGGCAACATCGCGCGTGGCATGACGTCATTGCCCTTGCACAGCACACACGGTCGGCAAGGTCAAGCGTGGCATGACATCACCTCCCTTGGACAGTACATACGGCCGGACAACGTCGGGCGTGGCATGACATCACCGCCCTTGGGCAGCACACACGGTCGGACTAAGTCGGGCGATGCATGACATCACAGCCTTTGGACAGCACACACGATCGAACGACATCGGGCGTGGCATTCTCATCGCTTTTGGCAGCACACCCTTTCGACGACGTCGGGCGTGGAATGCCATCATAGTTTGTTTACGGAAAACACGGTCGAACGACGCAAGGCCTTGAACATGCCACAAAAAAGAGGAAAGAGAAATAAAAGATCAGCGCCTTTAGACAGCACAACTATCGAACGGACGTCGGGCGTGGCATGCCTCATCGCCTTTTGGGCAGCACACATGGGTCGCGACGACGTCGGCTTGGCAGACATCACCGCATTGGACAACACACACATTCGTAAACGCGTTGATGTGACATGCATCAACCTGCCTTTGGATAGCACACACGGTCAGCACGTCGGCGTGGCATGCCATCCATCGCGTGTGGTAGTTCACACATGTTGAACAAAGTTCGGCGTGGCATGCCAGCATCACCTTTGGGCAGCACAAACAGTTGAACGACGCCGGGCGTGGCATGGCATCATCGCCTTTGGTCAGCACACACGGTCGAACGATGTCGTGCGTGGCATGCAATCATATCCCTTGGACAACAAACACGGTCGAACAGCGTCAGGCGTGACATGCCATCACCGCCTTTGGACAGAACACACAGTCAAACGACGTCGGGCGTGGCTTGATATCACCGTTCTTGGACTGCACGCACGGTCGCACAATGTCGTGCATGACATGACATCACTGCCCTTGGACAACACACACGGTCGGCAACGTTGTGCGTGGCATGACATCACCGCCCTTGGACAGCACACACGGTCGGCAACGTCGGGCATGCCATGCAATCACCGCCCTTGGACAGCACACACGGTCGGACGACGTCGGGTGTGGCATTATATCACAGCCCATTGGACAGCACACACGGTCGAACGACGTCTGGCGTAGCATGCCATCATCTCTTTTGGGCAGCACAAACGGTCGATCCACGTTAGGCGTCGCATGACATCACGGCCCTTGGACTGCACGCATGGACGGACGACGTCGGGCGTGGCATGCCATCATCGCTTTTGGGCAGCATACACGGTCGAACGACGTCGGGAGTGGCATGCCAACATCGCCTTTGGGAAGCACAAACAATTGAACGACGTCGAGCGTGGGATGACTTTACCGCCTTTGGACTGCACGCACGGTCGGACTACGTCGTGCGTGGCATGACATCACCTCCCTTGGACAGCACACACGGTCCCAACGTTTGGCGTGGCATGGCATTATTGCCCTTGCACAGCACACACGGTCGACAACGTCAGGCGTGGCATGACATCACCTCCCTTGGACAGTACACACAGTCGGATAACGTCGAACGTGGCATTACATCACCGCCATTGGGCAGCACACACGATCGGACTATGACGGGCGTTGCATGACATCACAGCCTTTGGACAGCACACACGGTCGAATGACATTGGGCGTGGCATGCCATCATCGCTTTTGGCCAGCACACACGGTCGAACGACGTCGGGCGTGGCATGCAAACATCGCCTTTGGGCAGCACAAACAATTGAATGACGTCGGGCGTGGCATGACATTACCGCCTTTGGAATGCACGCACGGTCGGACAACGTCGGGCGTGGCATGACATCACCTCCCTTGGACAGCACACAGGTCGAACTACATCGGGCTTTGCATGACATCACCGCCCTTGGACAGCCGCACGATCGGACTACGTCGGGCGTGGCATGACATCAACACCTTTGGACAGCACACACGGTCGGCAGCGTCGGGCGTGGCATGACATCATCGCCCTTGGATAGCACACATGGTCGGCAATTTAAGGTGTGGCATTGCATCACCGCCCTTGGACTGCACACACGGTCGGATGACGTCGGGCGTGGCATGAAATCACCGCCCTTGGACAACACACACAGTCGAACGACGTAGGGCGTGGCATGACATCACCGCCCTTGGACAGTACACACGGTCGAACGATGCGGGCGTGGCATGACATCATTGCCCGCGGACTGTACGCACGGTCGGACGACATCGGGCATGGCATGACATGACCGCCCTTGGACATTAAACGAGGTCGAATGACGTCGGTGTGGCATTACTTCAACGCCTTTGGACAGCACAGACAGTCGAACGACATGGGGCGTAGCATGCCATCACCACGTTTGGACAGCACACAGGGTCGAACGACGTCGGGCGTGGCATGACATCATCGCCCTTGTACAGCACACACGGTCGGTAACGTCTGGCGTGGCATGACATCACCCCCCTTGGACAGCACACACGGTCGGCTACGTCGGGCGTGGCATGCCATCACCGCCCTTGGACAGCACACACGGTCAGACGACGTCATGCGTGGCATGACATCACCGCCCTTGGACAGCACACACAATCGAACGACGTCGGGCGTGGCATGCCATCATCGCCTTTGGGCAGCACAAACGCTCGAACGACGTCGGGCGTGGCATGACATCACCGCCCTTGGACAGCACACACGGTCGAACAACGTCGGGCGTGGCATTCCATCATCGCTTTGGGCAGCACACACGGTCGAACGACGTTGGGTGTGGCATGACATCACCGTCTTTGAACAGCACACACGGTCGGTAACATCAGGCGTGGCATGACATCACCGCCCTTGGACAGCACACACGATCGGCAATGTCAAGCGTGGCATGCCATCACCGCCCTTGGACAGCACACACAATCGAACGACGTCGGCGTGCATGATATCGACCGCCTTGACATCACACCGTTGGAACCGACTCGGCGTGGCATTCCCATCATCGATTTTGGGCACCACACACGATCAACGACGTCGTGGCGTTCCATGACTCACCGCCCTTGGGCACACCCGTCGTACGACTCGAGCGGTGCTGACATCACCGCCTTTGACAACACCCACGGTCGACGACGTCCGGGCAGTGGCTGTCTCATTACCTTTTTTGTAGCGTCACAACGGTCGAACGACGTCGGGCTTGGCATGCCATCATAGCCCTTGGACAGCACACACGGTTGGACTACGTCGGGCGTGGCATGACATAACCTCCCTTGGGCAGCACACACGGTCGGACTACATCGGGCGTGGCATGACATCACCGCCTTTGGACAGTACACACGGTCGAACGACGTTGGGCGTGGCATGCCATCATTGCCTTTGGGAAGCACACACGATCGAACGACGTCGGGCGTGGCATGCCATCATCGCCTTTGGGCAGCACACACAATTGAACGATGTTAGGCGTGGCATGACATCACCACCTTTGGGCAGCGCACACGGTCGAACGACGTCTGGCGTGGTATGAAATTACCGCCCTTGGACAACACACACGGTCAAACGATGTCGGGCATGTCATGCCATCGTAGCCCTTGGACATTAAACACAGTCGAACGACATCAGGCATGACATGCCATCACCGCCTTTGGACAGCACACACGGCCGAACAACGTTAGGCGTGGCTTGACATCACCCTCCTTGGACTGCATGCATGGTCGGATGACGTCGAGAATGGCGTGACATCACCATCATTGGACAGCATACACGTTCGGCAACGTCGGGCGTGGCATGACATCACAACCTTTGGTCCGCACACATAGTCGGCAATGTCGAGCGTGGCATGACATCACCGCCCTTGGACAGCACACACGGTCGGCAACGTCGGGCGTGGCATGACATCGTTGCGCTTGCACAGCACACACGGTCAGCAACGTCATGCGTGGCATGACATCACCGCCCTTGGACAGTACACACGGTCGGACAACGTCGGGCATGGCATGACATCACCGCCCTTGGACTGCACGCATAGACGGACGACGTCGGGCGTGGCATGATATCACAGCCATTGGACAACACACACGATCGAATGACATCGAGCGTGGCATGCCATCATCTCTTTTGGGCAACACACACGGTCGAACGACATCGGGCGTGGCATGCCATCATAGTTCTTGGACGGAAAACACGGTCGAACGACGTCACGCGTGACATGCCATCAGTGCCTTTAGACAGCACACACTGTCGAACAAGTCGGGCATGAAACATGCCATCATCGCCTTTTTTTTTTTTCTTGTTTTTTTTTTTCTTGTTTTTTTTTTTTTTTTTTTTTCTTTTGGGGCAGCACCAAATGGTCGAACGACATCGGGCGTGGCATGGAATCAACGCCTTTGGACAAACACACACGTTTCGAAGACGTTTGACGTGACATGCCATATCAACGCCTGTTGGACAGCACCGACGGTTCGAGCGGGACATCAGGCGTGAGCATGACATCACCGCCTTTGGACAAACACACACGGCTCGGAAGACGTCTACGTGACATGCCACACACGCCTTCTTTTGAACACCGCACACCACACAGTCGAAGCGACGTCGGGCTGGAATTTGCATCATCGGTTTGGGACGCACAACAGTCAAAAAACGTCGGCGTGGCATGCCAGGATCAACTTTGGAGCATCTATTTTATTAACGCTTGATCGATTGTCTTCGTTTCGTGTTTTGTTTTTGTGGATGCAATCATCGCTTTTGGGTAACACACACAGTCAAACGACGTCGGGCGTGGCATGCCAGCATCACCTTTGGGCAGCACAAACAGTTTTACGACGTCGGGCGTGGCATGCCATAATCGCCTTTGAGCAGTACACACGGCTCGAACGATGTCAGGCGTGGCATGCAATCATATCCCTTGGACAGCAAACATAGTCGAACGACGACAGGCGTGACATGCTATCACCACCTTTGGACAGCACACACGGTCGAACGACGTCTTGATATCACCGCCCTTGGACTGCACGCACCGTCGGACGACGTCGTGCATGACATGAAATCACTGCACTTGGACAGCATACACGGTCGGCAACGTCGGGAATGGCATGGCATCATTGCCCTTGGATAGCACACACGATCGGCAACGTCAGGCATTCCATGCCTTAGCACCGCCCCCGGGGACAGCACACCACGGTCGGGACGAAGTCGGTTGTGGCGATTACATCCACCGCCTTGGACAGCACACCACTGGGTTCGACCGACGTCGGCATGAGAATGTCATAATCTCCTTTGGGCAGCACAAACGGTCGAACGAGATCAGGCGTCGCATGACATCACGGCCCTTGGACTGCACTTATGGACGGACGACGTCGGGTGTGGCATGACATCACGGCCCTTTGATAGCACACACGGTCGGACGACGTTGGGCGTGGCATGACATCACCGCCCTTGGACAACACACACGGTCGAACGATGTTAGGTGTGGCATGTCATCGTAGCCCTTGGACTACAAACACGGTGGAACGAAATCAGGCGTGACATGCCATCACCGCCTTTGGACAGCACACACGGTCGAACAAAGTCGGGCGTGGCTTCACATCACCCTCCTTGGACTGCACGCACGGTCGGACGACGTCGGGCGTGGCGTGACATCACTGCCATTGGAAGCTATACACGGACGGCAATGTCGGGCGTGGTATGACATCACCTCCCTTGGACAACATACACAGTCGGCAACGTCGGGCGTGGCATGACATCACCGCCCTTGGACTGCACACACGGTCGGCAACGTCGGGCGTGGCATGATATCATTACCCTTTCACAGCACCCACGGTCGGTAAGGTCAGGCGTGGCATGACATCACTGCCCTTGGACAATACACACGGTCGAACAACATCGGGCGTGATATGACATCACCGCCCTTGGGCAGCACACACAGTCGGACTAACTCGGGCGTGGCATGACATCATCGATTTTGGGCAGCACACACGGTCGAACGACGTCATGGCGTGGCATGCCATCAGCGCTTTTAGACAGCACACACTGTTCTCGAAGGACGTCGCGGCGGTGGCATGCCATTCGGCGCCTTTGGGCAGGCCCACACGGTCTCGAACGACGTCGGGGCCGGCATGAACATACCGCATTTGGCAAAACAAACTGGAGCTCGAACGACGTCTGACGTGATATGCCATCAACGTCTTTGGACAGCACACACGGTCGAGCGATGTCGGGCGTGGCATGCCATCATCGCCTTTGGGTAGCACACACGCTCGAATGATGTCGGGCGTGGCATGCGAGCATCGCCTTTGGGCTGCACAAACGGTTGAACTACGTCGGGCGTGGCATGCCATCACCGCCTTTGGACAACACACACGGTCGAACAACGTCTGACTTTACATGCCATCAACGCCTTTGGACAGCATAGACGGTCGAGCGACAGCGAACGTGGCATGACATCACCGCCTTTGGACAGCACACACAGTCGAACGACATCGTGAGTGACATGACATCACCGCCCTTGGACGGCACACACGGTCAGCAACGTCGGGCATGACATGACATCACTGCCCTTGGACAGCACACGCAGTCGGACAACGTCGGGCATGCCATGCCTTCACCGCCCTTGGACAACACACACGGCCGGACGATGTCGGGTGTGGCATTACATCCACGCCCTGACCCATACTATCAAGTAACGGTAGACGACGACAGGAGTAGCATGCCATCATCACTTGGGCAGCAAGAAAGAAACGATCCAACGACGCAGGGTAGATATGACATAATGGCACTTGGGACTGCACGCAATGGACGGACAATGCGGGCGTGGCATGCAGTACAATCCCGGCCCTTACGCGAACGCAAACTTTACGGCTCGGACGAGACGTCGCGGCCCCCGCGGCCATGACCATCACAACTCTGGGACATCACACACGGTCAAACGATTGTCGGGCGTGCATGCCCTCGTAGCCTTGGGACAACAAACACAGTCGCACAACATAAGGACAGGACATGCCATCAGCGCTGTGGAAAGCACACACGGTCGAACAACGTCGGGCGTGGCTGACATCACCCTCCTTGGACTGCACGCACGTCGGACGACGCGGGGCGCGATGGCATACATCACCTCCCTTGGACAGCACACACGGTCGGCAATGTCTGGCGTGGCAGACATCACCGCCCTGGACAAGCACCCACACGCGGTCCGCCAACGTCGGACAGTGGATGACATCATTGCCCTTGCACAACACCACACGGTCAGGAACATCATGAGTGCATGACCATCAACCACCTTTGAAAGTTACACACGGTAAGAGAAAACGTCGGGTCGTTGGCATGACATCACCGCCCTTGGAGTAGCACACAGGTCAGACTAAGTCGGGCGATGCATGACATCACAGCCATGGACACAGCACACACGGTCGAAAACGAAATCGGGCGTGGCATGCCCTCAGATCGTTTGGGGCAGCACACACGATCGAAAGAGTTAGGCGCCGTGGCATGCAATCATAGTTCTTGGACGGAAAAACCACGGTCGAACGATGTCGAGCGTGGCATGCCATCATCGCCTTTGGGCAGCACACACAGTCGAACGACATCGGGCGTGGCATGACATCGCTGCCTTTGGACAACACACACGGTCGAACGACGTCTGACGTGACATGCCATCAATGCCTTTGGACAACACACACGGTCGAGCGACATCGGGCGTGGCATGCCATCATCGCGTTTGGGTAGCACACACAGTCAAACGACGTCGGGCGTGGCATGCCAGCATCACCTTTGGGCAGCACAAACGGTTGAACGACGTCGGGCGTGGCATGCCATCATCGCTTTTGGGTAGCACACACAGTCGAACGACGTCGGGCGTGGCATGCCAGCATCACCTTTGGGCAGCACAAACAGTTGAACGACGTCGGGCGTGGCATGCCATCATCGCCTTTGAGCAACACACACGGTCGAACGATGTCGGGTGTGGCATGCAATCATATCCCTTGGAATGCAAACACAGACGAACGACGACAAGCATGACATGCTATCACCACCTTTGGACAGCACACACAGTAGTTAGAACGAGTCGGGGGGGGGGGATTGATATAACCACCATTGCACTGAACGGCAGGCGGACGACGTGCATGAAATCACCGCCCTGGGACGGCACCACACGGTCGTCAAAGTGGGACATGGGCCAGACATCACAACCCTTGGCAGCAACATGGTCGGGCAAACGTCACGCATTCAATGCCATCACTAGCGCCTTGGACAGCACACACGGGCCCGAGAAGACGTCGGGTGTGGCATTACCTCACCGCCCTTGGACAGCACACAGGTTTCAAACGACGTAGGGCGTAGCATAGCCACTCATCCTTGGGGGCAGCACAAACGTCGAGACGAACATCAGGATTTGCATGATATCACGGACCCTTGGACTGCACGCTATGGACGACGACGTACGGGCGTCCGTGGCAGGACATCACGGGGCCCTTCTTTGACAGCACACACAGTTCGAACGGCCGTCGGGCCGTGATGACATATCGCCCTCTTGGACAACACACACGATTCGACTTATGTCAGGGGGGCATGTCACCGTAGCCCTGGACAGCAAAACACGGTCGAACGAATCCAGCATGACATTGCCAAACGCCTTGGACAACACACAAGGATCGGACGATGTCGGGCGTGGGTGACATCCCACCATTTGATAGCATACACGGTAGGCAAAGTCGGGTCGTGGCATG
>JAKWJA010000085.1:0-33067 GCA_027704765.1 Solanum habrochaites
CCTTACTTTCTTAAAGAATTCTTTAGCATTAAGATCATGCGAGCTAACATGAAACATTGTCTGCCTCCACAACGAAAAGGGGTGTGAGCTGCACTGATTAAGTGAAAATAATCATGCGAAGCCTAAAACATGAATTCAATGTCTCCCCACACTAGAGAGGGTGGTTCACGGCTAAAGTTGAACCAAGGTCCACTGATTCCCCCACTGAACATGGGTCTCACGGCTAAAGTGAATTAAATACTTTCGTTGAGCATTAACCACATAGATCTGTTAGAAAAACCTTGAAATCCAATGGCTTCCCAACACAAAAAGGGGTGATTTCACCAGCCAATGTGAAACCGCATCATACCTAGCTCTCTTAGTGGAATCCACTAGCTAGTTCATATGCTGGCAAACATAGTTTGAAGACTATGAGATTTTCGGAGGAACTCTAACCACCTTGTGGATCCTCATCTGATGAGAAGTACGTGTATGGCTCAGCTCATTGCTTAGTCTATCGGTGCTTTGCTCAACTTATTTTTTTTATAACTTTCAGAGTTCCACTCAAACATTATGGAAGTTACTTCTGTTATGATATTTGCTGAACTCTTGGATAAAACCGGTCAAACCCTTTCTTACATGAGAAATGTGAATTTTAACCTAAATTATCATCTTGGTGTTATGAGGACTTGTCTCACGATTATTACACACCCTCTTATGTGAATATCTTTAACATAAGTGTCTAGGTGTGAGTAGACTGTTCTCGCTTGTTTAAAACCTCATTTGGTCACTGCATATTCTTAAACTTGTAAATATGTCATATGACCTTCATCTTGTTCCAATGACATTTGGAGAATATTACCACTCTATGAATATTATTATAACTTTTTTTTAAATGTACTTAACTGTTAAAAATTTTTATTCACTAGTTCATGTTGACAACGGGCTATGTTTGGACTTATCCCAATGATTGCATACGCCTTTGTTATGAATTCAAGTTACATTGGTCATGCTCTATTTTTATAACTTAATCATTAGCCAATTGGGTATATATTTTAGAAATGGCATTTAATAGCCAATCTTTATTAACATTTTGGACTAATATATGCTAGCAATTTTTGTCATAAGCCAAACTTTCACTAAACAATGGTCAGAGAATACCATTAGCAAGTAATTAACTTCAAGTCAGTATAAAAAATATAGTCAATCTCATCATTAAGAAGCCAACTTTTTGCCACTTTGATTCGCTTTATAGACAAAGCAATGTCTAGTTTTCTAAGCTTAATATTTAATTTTTTTTTGTGTGGCATTCGACTGGGTCATTAACTAGCTTTGGACTCTCTCTTAGTTTTCTTGGAAACATTATCCAATGACATACAAACATAGCTACTTGTAAAACCAAAATAAAAATTGAATCTTTATCCTTATCAACATTAAAAGGAATTCATAAACCAAATTATTAGAAATTTAATCTTCCGAACAGATATTGGGCATTTATTATATGGATCAAGCCTGATAGGTATTCTACATATATTACATCATGAGTAACTTACACAAAATAATCAATTACCACCCACACATACCAACAACATGTTCGGCGATAACATCGACCATTACTTTAGTATCGAAAACAAGGATAACCAAGGAGATGGACGTCAACAATCATCATTGGGAACAACCCTTAGATTCGATATTCTTGAATTCAATAAAAACGTTTGAGTAGCCTCTTGGGGAAACGAATCCAAGAGAGAAAACCGATACCTTATGTAGAATTGAATCTAACAGATCCACTTGCACATTTTTCACGAAAACTTTGAAGAATCTTCTTAAAATCACCTAATGAGAACCGTTTGTCTTTCTCCCCTTGGTTTGTTTACCTCATGTCAAGTTTGTGCTTCCTTAGTGAATGGATATGTGCATTCTATGTTCTTTTTAGGGAATATGAATATTTAGTAATTAACTTAGATATAAACTAATAATAAATAAATTAGCTAACTTACTAAAACGTCCCTCCTAAAATTGACTAGAATTAAAAGAAACACTTTACTTAACAGAAATCGTGAATTTGCTTTAGTAAATGGTTTCGGTTTTTTTAACGATTTAAATTAATAATTAAATGGCTATTTTGAGTAATAATGGTACATGGGTAATACTAATAGTACCTGATACGCTTAAATTTACTTGAATAAATCAAAAAAACCAATAATCGATTCTGGAAAAGTAAATCAAATCCCAAATCGAGGTTAATACTAATTCAATAAACGAAAAATTATCACAAAGAGTCTCACTCCAAAATAAGGGTTTAAAATTATTATATGAAAACAAAACCAAATAAAAGAGCGGAAATGTCTATTTTTAAGGAAAAATCTTCCCAACATGAGTCTTAGGCGACGACCTCGTGACGGACCGTATGGAATGAGGGACTGTCGTGGTCTTCATCGCCTCCTCAATTAACTCTTTTCTGCTGTTTTATTCATCAAATCTTCGATACCCTCGAAGGACAAGTGTGAAGGACCGTTTACAAGCACAAGATCCTCGAGGGCTTCGGTCCATGACAATTTAGAATCTTCTTGGGTAACAGGGGAATCTCTCTGTTGAGTCTGATGATTGTGGCAGTGCAGGACGGACCGTCCTGGCTATGGGCCGTCTATCGTGAGCTTCAGTAGTACAAAAACTTGGTCAGATTTCCCAACTTCCTTTAGCACATTATATTCTCACAACGGTTGACCCATATGGACCGCCACAGCCACGACGGACTGTCGTGGGGGTAACGCGTAGGTGGTACTTCTGCAATTTAGCACAAAACCTATTCCCCTGTGTGGTCCCTTTTGCCATATTTTTTTAGAAATAAATAGAAAACTTCACAGAAATCAATACAAAAGGATTTTTGAAACACACTTAACTTAATGAAATGACATGGAAAGTAGCGTTGAAACCACGGGTAATCAAAACCCTCAACTTAAATTCATTGGTTATCTCAAGCGGCACATTATGATCACTACAAAACTTTGTACAAGGAGTATGTCCGCATGTTTGCTTTCGCCCAATATTTGTCTAGTCATCTTGATTTTCTCATTACTTCAGCAGGGCTATCACGATTAGGCTTTGAATTATGTGGACAGATCATGACACAGGAATACTAACGATCAAATTGACACCAGATCCCACTTTTGAATCTCTCAAGCTAGATGCTAATTTTTTCTGGTATTGTAAACTAGTGTCCCACTTCAAATTAACTTCCTCATTTTTCATATTATGAGTTTTACAGTTTTGGTGTGTAGGGATGTACTTTTCAACACTCGCGGTTCTCAGTAGCCAACTTTGTACAATTTCATTTACACAGTATTGTTCATAGTCTTTCCTTATTTTCACACTTTAATTTTGCCATAAAAACTCTAGGATCATGATAGGAAGTGTTTAGCTTGATGGAATTAGTGTCTGGAAGGTCAGGTAGGGTATATTTTAGGGTATGAGTTTTCGTGACTGTTTTGCCCTCCTGGACATATAGGCAAGTGTTACCTACCTTTTTATCGTTTATTTTACAGCCTATTTCTCAATTTTATCACGCTTTATTTCTCCATTTCTCCTTTGGTAAGTGATCTTCCCTTTTTTTGAGTTTATTTTGTCTTAGCTCTTAGTTACTTTTCTTTTGTTCTTTCTACTTGCTTATTCTTTCATCCCCACTTCCAGAAATATTCCTCGAATATAGCCACCCTCACTAATGGGATTTGACATCAGTCTAAGCGTTCACAATACCCAAGTATTGGTCAGGGCCATCCCTCATGTGATAAGTGTTTTTTTTTGCATTTAGAATCTCAAGTTAGACGTTTGGCGTAGCTCTGAGGTTTGACACAGTCCAAGGGGGCGACCCAGGGCAACAAATTGTTCCCCAAAAGATTACTTGTGTGTGAATAAGGAAAGATTATATTTTAAGCTTAAATGTTTGGATCAAAGACCTCTGCCATCCAAGGCTTGTATGTGATGACAGTAAGAGTGTCATTTGGTGCCTCAACGTTCTGGACCATTAGCAAGATTGGACTAGAGTGGGCGAAAGCGAATCGAGCAAGAGGATCCCAGAGCGGTGTACCTCACGGACCTGACTCAACCGGCAGGTGGGGTTAGTAGCTTAGATGTAGCCATTTGGGCTACTGTATCTTCCAGAAGTTCCACTCAAAATGTAGGCTATATACAGGCCGGTGGCCCTCTGTGTGAGCCAACCATTGCATCGCTCAACAGATAGGGTCGTCCATCAACAGTCCCCCGGCGGGGGTATTGATCTTATCATGTGTAAAACGAGTTACACCTTGCAGAGACCGTGCACAAAAAGAAAAGACCCATGCAAGAAATGGGTACAGAGTGTTGAGTTGATAGTTCTTGCCGTGCATTGACGCGCCTGAAGAATCAAAGATAAGGTCCCCTCGAACCCCCCTATAATAGCCGCCATCAAAAACTTTACATCCCATGTGAATTCTTGTTGCATAGTGTGGGAAAGGTTTGGTGGTGGACTATATCAACAACAAGAAATTGTCAATGAAGGTCAGGTTAGCCTTCTTTAGGCTCTTCGTCTTACGTACCCAGTAAACAGGCCTCTCCATCAACGCGACAAGTATAGGAACACATTCTTGGTGGTCTCTCTAACACTCTGGCTTACCGCATGAACCTTCCCATCTTTAACCATGTTTCAAACAGTAAACCAAAATCGGTGTGCGAGAAGTAGAAGTGGCAAGCAAATCCTCACCATATAGATACCGGCGGATGGCTGGCAAGGAGAATAGAAGCATACTCGCTTGAGTGAGGACTAGGATGTGATCTAGCGGGGCATGAAGTGTGACGGGGGCCTTTCCCGTTTGTCCTATTGGATAGGAGAGTTTCCATGAATTACAAGGCATATAACCTCCTATGACCAATCCCCTTACGGCCCATATAAAGAGCAATACTATTCTAGCCGGGATTTTGTGAAAAAAGGGCATTTGTTGCTGTGGCATGGTGGGGAGGACTCACCGTTAAGGACCCGCCTCGGCAAGTTTAGGGGTTTGGGTCAAAAACCTATATATTCGTCATCCTTGGTGTATGGGTAAACCTGAACTCCCTCAACCACACCACAAGTTGGGCAGTGGAAACGAGTAGGGGACTCCAATCAGTGGTGCTGGAGTGAATTCACAATCGGGGCCTCATCAGACGAGGCGGACTGGATTAGAAGCGGGAGCAGAAAGCCTCCCTCAGACTCGGAGACTTCTTCTGAACCGAACTCCTCGGAACTTGGAAGAATCCCTGGAGTATGATCATACCCAAAAGGTGTGTCGGTTAGTATGCTCTCCTACCTTCAGACTAGAAACGCAGGACTATGCACGGGGGCGCCCAACCTTCTGGGGGGTGGATAGGTGGTCGCGCGTAGCCAGTGCAGATGGACAGTGACGGGGGGCATGTGTTGGGGTCCATGATCATCGTTCAGAGCCAATGACTAATCGGGCAAGATGGGTGACGGACTTTGAACGGAAGCTCACGTGACGTTATTCGGCCCCTTGCCTTTTGGTGCCAGGTGTTTAGTACCGTCGTCATAACAAACAATTGTATAATTAGCAACCAAATAAAGAATTCATAGAAGACAACGTAAACCAAAACTGAACAGGCAGTTCTTAGTTGCAAGTATCTGCAAGACAGCCATGACCGGTCCCTCAGAAGCGTGACGGGACCATCAGGGGGGTCCACGAGGAAACATTTAGGAAAAACAAAAATGAAAACTTTCAAGAAAAAAGTCTATGACAACCGTGGGTGTGCCAGACAGACCGTCATGGGCACCCATAACGGTCTCTGTCACAAGGGGGGTTTTTTACTGGTTTTATGTCGAGGGACACTCAGAAATATTAGACTCTCAAAAATAAAGTCTGTTAACAGACGTGACGATTTTGCAGGATAGACCGTTCGAGGGTATGATATCCCGTCATAGTGTCTGTTGGGGGACACTTAAAAATATTTAGAGACCTCAAAACAGGGTCTTTGACACACCGTGAGGGTTGTGCAGGACGGATCACGAAGGGTATGCATGATTTGTCATGAGTGTCTATAAAACTAGGAGAAAATAAAAACTGGGGCTTGCGTTGTGTGACGGAACCCCATGACGGTCCGTCATCGGAGTCTCGTTTTGTCTTACAGTGACAAGATTGAGAGGCATAATTCGTACCCTATGCTAAATGAACTCAAAATTATTCACAACCCACAATTCTTACAAATTTAACCCATATTCTAGCATTATACGTTCAAGTAATTTCTCGAGTTTTAGCATCCATTTCGGAGAACTATCTACCTAGGTTAAGAAACCCAAAAATACAGAAACACACACCCCCCATTTTGATTTAGTTAACACAACAACCCATTCTTTTTACATCATATTGGTATTAACGGAACATAGGATTATGGGGTGCGTGAGGTTTAGCATGCCACTAGGTTTCAAATTTCAAACTATCCAAACAATTAGAAACATGTATGTAGCATAGAAACACAAGAACGAAATAGAAATGAGTGATAGAGGAGAGCACATACGATAAGAAGTCAATGAAGAAGGAATGACAACACCACAAAGCGATGAGTAGCCAGTAAATCAAGAGTCCGTCCCGGCAAAAAGAACAGGAAATATTTTAGGATGGAGAAGAAGGGTTTGGGAAATATGGGTAAAGGAAGGAGAGGAAATCATAAGTTTGAGAAAAGAGGAGGTTTGGGAGATTTACGAGAATAAAATGGAGGAAATAGGGGAAAGAAATGGTTTTAAGAAGTGGGTTGTGAAGTTAAAACATTTTAAAACTTTTTAATATTCGCGATTGGGTCGGGTAGGGTTGTAGGGTTTTGACGTGACGACGTCCCCGTCTATGCGTCCATCGACAGTCTTGACAGATCCATTCATGGTCCATCCTACTTCCTAAATAGAATTTTTTAAAAAAAATCCCTGGGCACGAGGGTGATATCGACGGACCGTCGCACAAGGCCTGGACGGATCGCATCGTAAATGGTCCGTCAAGGGTGTTGTAGACCAATTTTCTGCAGATATTCTCTGGTGATGTTGATACATGCAAATTTAAACCCCATTAAGCTATTTTTTTTTATTTTAGACATTTTTTTGAAACGGGCCCTAAACTATGCTCTAGCGAACACTGTTATACCAAATAAAAATCAAATAGTAAGACATGACGTTTTTTAGGAAATAATAGCAAAGAAGACAGGCACTCTATACTAGAAATATCAAGAAAAACCTATAGTGTTAGATGTATACCATATGGGTTTCCTTCCCAACCCAGCGCTTGATTAAAGTCTCAGCAGATGTAAGACACTTTATAATCAGACTTCATTAGATAATGCCTGGATCACTTCATAGTAGTTTTCAACGTTCCCCAGATAGATTTTGATTGTTGTTAGTTCACCTTAAACCGCACAAAACCTCACCTTGTTATCTCAACTCAACTCTACCTTAGGGAATAATTGGGTGATCAAGTACGAACAAGCCATTTGACATGAGTTGTCAGGGAGAACAAACGCAACCTAGAATGAATAAAGCTACAAAAGTTCACACACAAAAAATTCGCGGTTTCGCTATCTTTTGGCTGACATGGTAATTCTTCACTTTTCTTTGTAGAGGGCAGAACTTTCATTTAACTTCTAGCGGAAATTATCAAGCGCATTCTAAACCGACAATTTAATCTCTGTTCAGAACTGTTATTCCCAACCCATTTTCAAACTTTTCATTGCCCACAAGGCATTATTCTCTATATTCAACCGATACTTACAAGTATGCCCATATAAAGTTGGCTATGGGGACATACCTATGGGAGTCTTCGTTATGCGTCCGGTAGGCCCAAAGAAGCTTCATCAAGCCTCATGACAACTCCGTTCAACTAGCATTCACCATTTCTGAAAAAAAATTCTTAATCTCCCTATTTGAAACCCTCAACTTGATGAACATTAAATCTACATGCAATAATAACCGGTAAAGTGTCATCTCTTCACAGAATACATACCTCGGATTGACTGGTAGAGGCTTATTGTTAATGTTTGGAGCCTCCTCAAAGTAGACGGTTTCGCGGAGGGTAAGATTCACAATGTTGCATATCTAACTCAAAATTTCTTTCGTTTAAACGAACATTACCTCGATCAAGTGTCGGCGACCAAGACCCATACTCTCAATGCCATCCAATATCAAAATTCATACTCACTGCGCCAATGCTTCTACACCTAAACATTCTTCAAACTCTGTAGGATATATAAGAGATTCAATTGGATCTCACCACTTCCCAGATGGACCTATCAAATGTTGAAAAGTACTCTTCATTATTCATACGGATTTCATCTTCCCCTTTACATATGAACCAAGGCTCTACCCGTGAGCAAGGAAATGGCCTCCCAAGAAAAAAATAGGCACCTAAAAAATCGACCTCACAATAAAGAATCACAAATCGGGCCAGATATCGATCGACTCCAACTTTACTAGCACATTGTCATGGAGTATACCCCAATGGGCCCTCTTTTACTATTGGATCGGCCATCAGTGCCGCATCACAGTGGGCTTGTGGGTCAACACAAACCCAACTGTCTTTGTAAATCTATATAGAGGCTTTGAGATTTTTGCTTGCCCCAAGATCACGTAATGCTTTCGCAAAATGTAAGTGACCCGGATTTTTTTTTTTTTTTTTTTTTTTATACAAGGAATGGAGTGAAAGCACCGAGATCTTCTTTCTTTGCCACTAGAGATTTTATGGTCAAAGACCTACGTGCTGCAATCCATCATCATCCTCAGAAGTGACTGATCTTTCTTGTCGTAAACAAAACCGTTCATGAATTTGCATAACCGAGCATTGTTCAAGAGCTTTTACCAGGGAAATTTTGATCGAAAGGTGTTTCAACATCGTTTTATAAAAGGACGATATTTACCATCTCGTCTTTTTTACTAACCTTTTTTGTCGGAAAGAAATGGTGTGGGTCTAGGCATGAGGGTCAAGTTTTGGGTACCTCAAACCATCTCTTATCGTTTTTATCTTGCCTAACTCTACCACTAACATCCACACTGTATTATCATTCTCTTATCACATTTTCGACACCAGAAGGAACATAGGTGGGTTCATGATTTTCTTACCACCCCGAAGTAGGATTGCCATCAACATGCCCATTATTTGTTGTTTGGACAGTTTGTGGAAGAGTTGCCCCGGTGCCGGTGCGTTCACATTTGCAGACAATTGGTTCATTTTGACCAACTCAAGATGCTTAATCGAGATTGCATCGTGTATCAACCTTTCTGCCTATATCCTGCTAACTCATTCCTTAACTATTTTTATGTGATCATCACTAGCATCGAATCTCCTGATCATTTTATGCATGATAGCCTGAATCGCGCCATTTCACTACCACCATTTTCCCTAAGAGAAAACTTCACGATTTGAGGTGGAACATAGAGACCACTCCTATCATTTTGTTACCTTACCATAGTACCTTGGTTGAAAGTTATCGGCTTTATTATAAATTCCCCACTCTGGACATTTAATGACCTACGGGTATAATTACCATAGTTTCAGACCTTGGGTGCTTTAACGTTTGGACCCAATGCTTCTTATTGGAGCCGTTGGGGCGTTCGGTGAAAACCAATTTCTGATCATTCACCTCATAGGAGCCTTCTAATAGAATATTAATATTTTGGCGGTTAGAGTGGTTAAGGACAAGTAGTTCACCGCATGTTCCTTTTTCGCACCCCCGAGCAACAAGTTTCGAAACCCACCAACCCAAGATCAGTTCTCATTTGAGCCATCTCTCACGGAAGATCATCTGCGACTAAGTTGCGTGAGGAGTGGATTGACGAAGTTGTTCCTCGAGATCTTACTTCCTAGTACTCCAAGATTTATTATTTCGTGCTGAGATTTCTCTAACTTTTCAGCAATATTGGCGTAAGGAAACTCCCCAGGGAGAACCACCGCTATCGCTATCAACCATCGCTTTGTTATTATCATCTATATCCCCGATAGAAATACTCTTTCAGAGACATTATCAATCATGCGGTAATTTGGGAACACTGTCAGGATTACGGAACACCTATCCCAAAGAAAATAAAGAGTGACTTCTCGATGTAGGGAAACAAAGTGGTTCACTTTTATATGTTTATTTAGTTCGTAGACAACGGGCAGTAGGTGCTAATACAGTATCCCTCAGTTGATTCCAAGTAAGATTGAGTGATAGCATAGCTCAACTTAAACCAAGATAGAAGCCTCTATTATCGCGGTGAGAGAGGGAAAAACTCTTATAGCCCGATTACATTTCATATTCAAAAGGAACCCCATGTAACCTCACATATCATTAATGTAAACCCTGCATAGTACTTCTTCCTGTATATGTGTTTGACTGCGCAAGAAGCGAGAATATTAGTCATCCTATCAACTTTCACCCAAATGGAGTCATCTTCCTGTCTGCGAGTTTGCGGTTAATCTTTGATGAATCACTATTGATCATATACCATGTTCCGAGTAGGAGGATATCGTATAGTCTGAGTCATACGTCCTAGTTTGATGTTCTATCTGACTTGTTGGACATTGGGCAATTAGTCACAAAATTTGTATATCCCTCTTCATGTCATTTCCACCAATTTGACTTCTCGCAGATCGTTTGGTACATCTTATTGGCACTTAGATGAATACAAATACCTAGAGTTATGAGTCTTACAAAAATAATATATCTCACACTCTCCCACATCAGGAACCACAAATCTACCCCCCTGTAGCTGAAGTATGCATCTCCCCATGGTAGAAGAAAACCTCCATTTCGGATTATGGACATGCACTTTAAATTTCAAGCATGATGGGTCACTGTCTTGCTTTTCCTTAACCTCCACTACAAAGAAAATTCTGCACCATTTTGAAAGTTACAGCGGTTTGATATTCTCATTAAGGCAAACTCCAAGCGAGCAAGCCTGTGTGGAACATGCTTCACTAGCTAGATCCTTTCTTTGGTTCATCCAACATTAGGCTACAAAACCCATATATAAAATCTACTAAGAGACAGTCTACTACATTTTCCTTAAAGATAATAATGCACACTCATATGATCTCCTTAAGGAAACTAAAGTTATCTCATTTGGAGGAAGATTCAACTCTGTATGGGTGAAAAACATTACTCAAGGCTCTTATTGATCGGTGACCAAATCTACATGGACACCATACGAGTAGTGCTGTTTCATATCTTGAGTGCAAACACCACTTTCAAGCCGGAGGTCTTGAGTTGGATAACTTTTTCTCATGCTTCCTTTTAAGCTGCATAAGAGGAATAAGTTATCACCTTACCTCGCTACATCAAAGAACACAACCTAGGTCAACTCTGGATGCTTCTCAATAAATCACTAACATCTGAAACCCTCTGAGTAAAAGTCAGAGAGGAGATGGTATCAATTAGTTTTCCAATCGAAGCGCTTTTCTCACATCATCGGACATTGGACTTGGCCATATTCTAAGTAACCTCGTCAAATGGTGAGGAATCCTTCCACAAAACCTTCTCCCAACCTGCTAGACCTAGAAACTTCTGATATATCGTACAGACGGTAGGTCTGGGCCCACCTGTTCCACTGCTTTCACTACTTCTATTTTCTGCAAACTCCACTGGATCCCCTTCGCTAGATAAAATGTGACCAAGAAAATCTACATATTGAAAACCAGATGATCACATACTAAGCTTAGCGAAAAATTGGCGATCCCCTAAAAGAGTTTGCAGAACAACTCTCAAATGACTTGCATTTCTTTTCTCACTTCTAGGTAAAATGATGATATCATCAATAAAGACGATAACGAACAAGCCCATAGTACTGTTGAGAACTCTGTTCATCAAATCTATGAAAGTGTTGTATGAGAATTAGTTAGTTCAAATGACGAATAAACTGTACCCCAAATTCATAATGGACAGACGAATGTCTGAAGGTTGTTTTCGTGATATGTCTTTTTTTTTTTTTTTTTTTGTTTTTACAGCGTATCTCCGCTCTGAGGCTGATGATAACCCAATCTGACTCTATCTTTGAGAATAGGGCTAGAAGGGATGGGGATGGGATTACTTATTCTATATTTATGACCTTGATTCAACGTCTTAGTCAATGCACATTGTGAGTAGAACTATTTTCTTCTTTACGAATAACACTGGTCGCACACCATGGTGAAGCCCCTTATCTAGAGGTTCTTTCAACTAACTCTTAAATTCCTTAAGCTCTGATGAATCCATGGGTATGGAGGAATAGAAATAGGTTGGTTTCGGAGGAGATCAATCTCAAAGTGATTCTCTTTCGGGAGGACGCTGGCCGAAGCATATTCTAGAAACACTTTTGGATAAACTCACAAACTACTGAATGACTCAAGAGTGTGTTTCAAGGCTCTTATAATTCTACCGAAACTAAATGATAGAGTACTAACCCACTAGATAATCATCTTGTGCCTTTAACGGTGGTAAGAAATAATCGACCCATGGGCTATGTTACTACTCCTTCCATTGTAAGAGTGGTTCGTCGTGGAAACTGAAAAGAACAATCCTATTCTACAATAAACTGAGGTGTAACATGAAGTAACAGATTCATTCCTAGAATGGCATCACAAGTCTATAATTTCATGTAGTAGACAATCTAGAGTGATGAGGTTGACTTTCTGAGACTACCTTGATAGGGCAATGTTTTTAACCCGTCTAGCCATAATTGGGTCACGACTGAGAGAGAACTGACGAAGGTTTTGAGAGGTTTCTATCTTGTACACTGAATTGGACTGTTATATGAGTTATAAGTCTTCCATCTTGTGATTCAACCATATGTAAGTAGTTAACATCCGTAGCTTTGGGGACAGATGTCAATTTTACCTATCACTACCAGTACTGCATCACCACAATATTTTTCTTGAGCAGTGGTTAATCAATTTTTAAACTTCATTGGGTCCTTACCAACTTGTGACCCTAAAACATAGCGGATTCTCCTACCAATAATAGTCACAAACTTCTTGATGCCCACTAATAAATCATTTCTATTAGTATAAACGAACTGCCTGTCACTCTAGTAGCCAAACCGCTGACTTGGCGTTCGGACAGCAAAACTCGACATTAGCGTAGACTTGATTATCGGTAATAGAGGAACTTGCTGTTAGTATTCAATGCCTAAACTCTACAATAAAGCCATGATCTAAAGCGCACAACGTCAAGTGAGAATGGAAGTTGATTATACCTTATGCACGATAAGAGTAACAAGAAAGTGATGTTTTTTCCTCTAAAACCCCCCCCACCCCCCCATCTCATAGCTCCCTGATCTATAGATTGTGTGCATTTCACACCCATGAAAAGGACTGCTACTTATTGCCCTGGCGTTTTCAGAAATCCGCTAGGAAGCTTTAACCTGTGCTTGATACTAAGTTTTGTCAGCCTCGAGCTACCCCAAGGCACGCTGATAATATAAACCTAGGACGCATAAGTGATCCTAAGCTACCCTGTTGGATAATCATGAGCATATAAGCATATTAATTGATGCCGAAGCTTATAAACCCTAATTTAATCTGAAATAGTTTGGGAATATACATATATATAACTGAGATATATGAAAGAGTTAATACAAAGATAATTAATCACTACTAAGATGAATCAATATGTCTTAAATAAGAATCTAAAACTGGAATAGAAATACTGGGACAACCCCCCCAGCTAGCAGTATGATCAAGAAAAAACTGAAAATAAATAACTAAAAGTTGAAATGGCTAATGACTGTTGTCCTTGGAGAATGAAGGACTCACACTGAATGATGCGGACTGGAGATCAAAAAATCGATATAGGCAGGGATCTGGATGTAAGAACCGACCTACATACAGAAGATGTGAGCACACGTAATGTGTCAGTACTTTAAAGGTAACTAGCATTAGGATAGGTAAAGACTTAAGTAAAACAGAACGAAACAACCATAAAAGCAAGGAATATCTGACATGACAAATTGAATTATGAGCTGAAGGATGCAATGAAAAAATTTATAACACTCACTGAACTGAAACCTAATATACTGATAAATAGTCAATTGAAGAGAGAGCTGACTCAACTGTGGGAGTACTAATAACCGATAATAAAATAACATAAGTAAAATATGGAGTATGATGTATAGGCCCTTTCTCGCGAGGACCCTAATTAGACCTTGCAAAACGTTATAAAGACATGCTGGCGTGATCACTAAACTGATTGCCCACAGAGGGGACTTACAACCTACTGGCTAAAGTAGTTCGCGGGATACTTTGGATGTATGTTTTCAAGGAACTCTAATGCAAATCCGGGTTATTATGCTTACTCCCAGTGAATTCTTATATATATTATGATTATGTTTGATTTTATTTAAATATTGGATAGTTTAAACAAATGAACATGCAACCTGAGAACTGCAACAATCACAAACTGTAATTATGCATGTATAATGGCGGCCATGCATATCTAAGTATCTGAAATATCTAACGTACCAGTGTATTAATGAACTAGGAGTATAAAAAGCTAGGGTTCTTTAATTCATGCAATAACTAAATTAATACATGATAATCTGATTTTGAACATATAACTTATACGTTATTGAAGTTTGAAGAAACCCTAGGTCTAATCATGATTATAAAATCAAGAAATATGACTCAAACTAAGGGACCCATGGGAAAGGAACTCACTAGTGAAGTCCCACATACTGGTGAGAAAATCCATAGAAAAATACTAAGTTTAGAGCGCGGAATGATGAGATTGTGGCGTCTTGAATAGGGTTCTTGAGGCCTTTTTTCTCCTATATTGTTCTAATATTCTTGGTTTTGATTTAAGATTTGACTTGGATATGTATAAGTTATGTTGCTAGGCTTACACACTAACTAAAATGTGATGAATTAGTGTCAAACACGTAAACTAGGGTTTAAACGGAAGTGGGAAGGTCAAAAAGATCCTTGGGAAACGTTTCTTGTCGGATCCCCCCAAAACGACGGCACCACGCACTAAGGTCCGCGTTTTACGATGGCCCGTGTCTGGGGATCCGTCAAACTTATCAGGTTCTTAAGGCCGTTACTAATGCATAACTTGCGTTTACTCGGATGGTTGATTTTAGAAAGGGCGGGGGGAGATGAAAGAGAAGTCAATTATAATTTTGTGGGTATGGTCATTGACACTAATTCATTTTGTGCTAAGATTTTGAAAATTTGAATTTACCACCAACTCCATTTCCCCGTAATTGCTGCACAAATTTCCACCTACAGTCGTTAGGTCCACCTACAAACCCTGAGGCATCTGAAGATGTTGCCTCAGCAGAGGGGTTAATTGGGGGGCCCGATCAGACGATCACGCGAAATAACGGGACCGTCGTCTGGCCTATCGGACCTAAGTTTGTACCATTCTCGAACAATTAACTAATTTTCCTAGTAAATTTTCAGGAGTTCTGATCCGATCGACGGTTGTTCAGTAGGGAAGGTATAAGCGCTATGGTCCGTCGATGCCACCGTTGGTTGCACCTGCACATTGTTTCTGTAAAGCCTAGTTCTTGGTCTTGTTTTGGCCTATGGGGTGCTACAGTATCTGACCGCGGAACCATGGTTTACATCTATACTTTTGGGAAGCTTGCAAAAAAGTATTAGATAATACGTTGAAATTTACACTTTGTCCTCTTCAAATAGACGTCAATCAAAAAGCGTGATACAAATGCTTGGAGGATATACATTTGAACTTGCAAATTAGGGAGTTGAGGGTAATTGGGACAAAAATACAATTGAACTTAGATACAATTGCTAACCAATAATAGTTACCAATCGAGTATGCGTATTACTTTTTGTATGGAGCCTTTATACATAAGAAAATGTCGGACAGTCCCTATTATGTAGTTCATGTTGCTGTGAGAGAACACATATTGGTCCTGAAATTACGGCCAACCGTAACAAAAAGACAGGGAAAATTATTAAGGATCGTCTAATGATTTTTTCCGGCATAAAAATGACACATTGACTAAAAAAGCCCCGTGATATTGAATATCAAGTTAGATATATAAAGTATCTTAAGGTGTCCAATGGAAAAATTTTGGCGCCCAAAAAGAAGGATTAGTCCTCGATTTATTGGGTTTTAGGGAGATACTTGAAAGGGGTTGTGCACTAGTTTGCATATACAATTTCTTTGCCCCCAGAGTTTTAGACATGATCCACAATGTCTGCCATGTTTCTCTATGATCAGAAGAAAGAAACTGTTCTGACCCTCTTCATATTCGTCCGTTGAGTCTACTGGGCTTAAGTCTGATTGTAGATTAAATGAAGACATATCCCAATCAAGCTAGAGAAGATAAAGAAAACCTTAGAAACAAGAGATTACCAGTTACGTAATGGTAATTTGGAGGAATCATTATTGGAAAAAAGAATTTTTTTTTTTTTTTTTGCGACATGGGAAGTAAGAATAATGAGGACCCTACCTCCTAATATCGCACTGTTCAGGATAGTTGTACGGTAAATCTGAGAGAGATGAAGTTTCTTTAAGGGGTGAGTATTCATTGCACTACAGCTTTGTTATTTGAAAAAACCCTTAAACACATGGCATTCACATGATTAAAATATTGCTACCAATGTGACAAAAAATTAAATAATAACTATTATTAATTTAAAAATTAAAGATTAAAATATTACTATCCATTAAAAGATAATTTGATTTTGAATTAAAATTGTATGCTATTATTTTTTTACCAATCCACCACCTATCCAGTAATCCCTATCCCCAAAAAAATGAAAATTGAGATATTTATTTTTAAAAAGTGTTAAAGTTGTGGAGGATATGTACACATAATAGATTTTTAGAATTTTTTTCTACTAGAGTACAAACATAAAAAATGAAAATAAAAAAGGTATTGCGGCGAAAGTAAAAAATATGTTTTGCTATGTATAGATTCTAACACAAAACTAGGAAACAAAATTGGAACAAGCGTAGGGTAGGTGTGGTAGCGATGGATTATATTTACAAAAATAAAATAATATCCTAGGAGCGGGGCAGTAGTTTTCTATTTAATCATAATTTAAAATAATATCTTAGTATTTGGGGGGGGAGGGGGGGAGTGAACTGAAAAAAAATATCTTTTATAATTAAATTAAACAAAAAAAAATTAACATGGCTGGCGGGGTGAGGGAGGTGTAGAGAGGGGGATAGGGATGGATGGGGTTAGAACAACAGTGTACTTTATTGAATAAAATAAATTGTTTTTTTTGGATAAACAATGTTTTAAGTTATGATCTAACTATTAAATGATTTTTGCTTTATAAACCCTTGTGATACAACAACAATATAAATATATTACTCGCATAGTAGCATTGACTAATAAGTAATTTCAAAGAGAAACCTTCAATTATAACAATTAAATTATATGTATACTAATTTAGTACATGTAACCAAATTATAAACCTTAATAATACGAATACAATAGCGTGATACTTGATTAGACATCACTAAGAAAAAATTATCGCCCTATTAAAAGGGGGTATGGACGGTTAATTATTTATGAGGAGAATGAATTACATTCAAAACACTACCGTTTCAGGCTTGGGTAATGAACTGTAATTATTTTGTAGATTTTATGGCTCATATAGTAGTTTCCCCATATTTTATAGCTATGCGAAGACTCATGCAAAACTCTTACGGGACCGTGGTGGTCCCAAAGGTCAATAAAAACCTAGATAAAATGAATTAAGGCAGTGCATAAAAAAATGACAAAAAAGTTGGACGACGTAGTCTATGCTATTTCAACACACTACGCCATCAAACAAATCTCTCTTTCCTGCTTCCTTGTTCGTAATTGCGACCACTTCGTCTTCATCAGCTTATAAACGATAGATATATGATTTTCTTTTTTTGAAATTGAATCAGAATTTTACTATTTTAAGCTATAGTGTTTTGGCTGCACATTTTTGATCTTATATGCTAATTATTTCGTATTTGTTCCATCTCTAGCTTGTCAAAATTGTTCCATTTCGTTTGTCGATTGATATTCTAGTTGAAAAAAGTTATATAAATTACCATGCAAAATTTTCTCTAGAAAACCACATATCTCCACTTAATTTGTTAATCGCATGATCTGTGTCCAACTCATTCAGTCCAATTTATTTTGGTTATTACACTAAATCATCTATTTCCTTTTTATATGGGAAAGAAGACTCATTCAAATTGAGGTGACTGGTACGAACGCATATTTAGTCTAGGTGGAATCCAAGAAAAGTAATACTTTATAAAAATGTATATATTGGTTGGGCAATATTTAAAGATGCTAGGATGGTTAAAACAGGTGTGGAATCATTTAAATCAAAGAGAAAATCATAACCATTAATGTACATAAATTCTCTAAAAATACATTGATGTCATTAGGACTTATCACTTGCTAACATTGCAATTAGTGAGTCTCCATGCGCATGTATGCTTCCTCTAGTGTTTCATTTTGGAAATAAACTTGGAATTGTGGTCTCCCCAAACTGTCGCTGCCAAATGTGTAAATGAGTGATTCCTATGCATTTTCGTAGTGCACGCAATGAACTAGTTAACAATGTAAAACCCCATTGAGAAGGAGTAGTGGCTGAAATGACAAACTTGAGGTATAACTGGAAGATAATTTGAGATTCGTCCACGAGTGTTGCGAATGAGAATACTACGACATTAGACATCGGTCATGTCGGTCCCTATCCCATCCTTGAATCATAAAACATATAAAAACATATAATCTTGAGTCAATCTTGTCACAAACCAACCATTAGTGATATTATGGTATGAGAATAAAATTGCCTTTAATTTCAAAAGTTGTGAGGCTGTGTGGATGAGGACGAACTCTCTAATAGAATGTACTTCACAATCCCATGAAAATAAAAAATCCTTTTGCAGAGAAGAATAGCCATCATGTGGGCCAACAACAAAAACATAAAACTAGCAAACTTCGAAAGGTGAAGAGTATTTTTGTTAAGGGAATCACACCGTAAACTATTTTTTTTAGGGAGCAAGGAAATTCGACGGACTTTATGAAAAAGTATTCTTTCATGATTTTAAAGCGCCAAAGAGGAGACGAGCAGCATTTCTTCTTATTATGAATTGCTTCTCTTTGAAATTCACACTTTTGATGAGAGAAAACCTGTGCTTGCACACACATTTGAAAATCCAAGAGTGATTCCACTGGAAATCTTGAACATATAAAAACAACAATATCTATGGGAAAAAAGACAATGACCAATCCATACGGTTTGGCCATTTGCCCCAACCTTTTACATGGAAAATAAAGAAGATCTCTCGATTGTTATAAAAAATAATGACCCACAACTACTAACGTATTGATTTGAAACCAAATTTGAAGAAAGGACACACATTAATCAAACAAAAAACTTGTAATTAAAGAAATCGAACTGCAGTTTTACAATTTTATCAAAAACTTAGTAAAAGAGATGTTAAAATTAAACCATTCAGCCTCAACAAACATGTGTAATCCAATACTATGAAATTAGGAATCACAAACCAAAAACTAGTAAAAATAGGAAGCGGAATTTCCAAGCCCTGATAAGGAGTCCAACAATATAGTCGCGTCCAATGTGAGAATTTCCATAGCAAATACAGATATAAGACTTGTACTATAACATCTGCCGACTATTCTTTTTGGGGGATGAGGCAACAACTATTTGTGTTATTTCTGTAGGAAAATAAACGATGGAGCAAATCTTCATAAAAGAACTACGTATTTAGTTTCGATTGGTTCATTACAATCACTGATTGTGTTTCTTATCTCCATCTTTTTCATGTGAGCATATACAAGCAGTTGTATAGGTAATGTAAGAAAGCCATGAACAATAAAAACCACACCCGTTTTAATAACATCAATCAAAAACACTTGGAAAAAAACAAGCTTAAAGTTTGGCATTCAAATATTGTTACTAACTATTTAAAATTAAAGTTGTAAGAATGGTCAAAACAGGGGTGGCATCAAATGTAATCAAGAGCAAATCAAACCATTTAATGCATAAAATACATCTTTGTTGGTTGGTAATTCAAAAATTTTTGGGCATTTCAAATCCTCCAAAGTAATAATAATTACATTTCTAGATTGATCTTACATTAGTGTGATAACTATTTTTGGGAGATTCTAAAATATGTAAACTCGAAACTGCCAAAATCCCATTTAAGAGTAAAATTCAACCTCGCAATCGTCAATTAAAAAAAAACAAAACTAGAGGAGTATTAGAAGAAAATAAAATTTAACCTTAGATGGTTGATGAAGAAGAGTCAGGAGTGTAACGACCTGTTACGTTTTTGAAGCAAACAGATTTTCTTTCTGGAAACTGGCTGGGACGACGGATTGTACGACGGACCGTCATTAGTACGAGGCCCCGTCGAGGAGGCAGGGGTGTGTCCCATGACAATTGGGAATTTGAAAATTGGGTACTGAAAATCGACCTCGCTTGTTAAATTGTGACGGACCTGCAGGACGTGCCGTCACATCCCACGACGAAACCGTCGTGAGTTTTCGTTGCACAACTTCAACTTTTGAGAATTTGGTACAAGAAACGATGTGTTCTGACCGTCATGAGGAGGAACAGACGGGACCGTCATAGCTGTGAACGGGTTGTCACAGGCTACGTGAGTTCGAGGGAGCTGCCGACGACCTGTGTGACGGACCGTCGCAGGCACGAGGCCCGTCACAGGTTTGCGCACAGTCCCAGGCAAATAGATTCCTCTACACGTTTAGGGGTCGTTTTGACTATTCTTTCCTTAATTATAAAGATTGAGGGTTAATATTAATAGGTCTAATTACTGGGGGTTAAAAGAGGTAACCTTAAGTTAAGTAGTGGTTTTATTGTCCTCCTTTACACTTATTATACTTTTAATTGGGTAAAAAAGAAAGAGGGTTTGGAAATTTAAAACAAAACAAAAGAAAAAAGAACATAAAAAGAGGAGAAACGAACGAGTAGAGAGAGAGAAACGAGAGGATAGCAAGGATTTTGGAGAAGAGAGGCTGTGATTTTCAATTCTTCGGGGGAGGTAGGTTATGGTTTATGTTACGATTATTAGGTGAACTTCTTAATAGTGAATATATGTTGATAGAATTGTAACCTGCTATGTGCTTAAGTTGTATGCTGCATGATTATGATATATTAAAATTGTGTGAATTACACAAAGCATGATGAAGTATTGCTCCCAAATTTGAAAGAACCCTAATTCACTTGATATATTATATAATGAGAATGATGATGAGGCCTTAGTATGAAAAGAAGCTTGATAAATTATATAATGAGAATGATGATTGCCTGTGTAAAAGAAGGCTGATGAATTAGGGGATCGGGTGCCACGTTCCGGTACCAGGGATAGAATGAATATGAGGATCGGAAGTGTCCACGTCGACACCAGGATAGAATATGGATCGGGGTGCCACGTTCCAGGTACCAGGCTAGAATGAATATGAGATCGGCTTCCACGTTACGGTACAGGATTAGAATGAATATGAGGGATGGACAGAGTGTCACGTTCCGGGACACCAGGAGAGAATATGGATCGGGGGTACCACGTTCCTGGATACCAGGATATTAATGAGGAGGTGGATGGAGTGCCACGTTCCGGCCACAGGATGAAAATAGAGGATCGGAGTGTCACGTTACCGACACAAGAGGAAGAAAGATAAATGAATCTTCAAAAGATAAGAATATACTCAATCAATGAACTTAAATCCCAACATGAGTTGGGTGAGCTTGATCCTATTGTAATGAACTCGGTTTTTGTTCATTGATGAATCATGTTGTTATTGCTACATGTTGAGTATTGTAGTTGATTACGATTATTATTGATATATATGGTCCCTATTGCGGGTTGGCCGATGATATTACTCAGTACGTGTGGTGTACTGACCACTACTTTCATGTTTTCCTCTTTGTATTTGTGTAATGACAAGGACAAACGTTCAGTCAACTTCAACCAACAGTTAGATCTAGCCAGTCTTCACTTCATCTGGAAAAATTCAGGGTGAGCTAAGGGCGTTCTAAGCTTGGACGGGTCTTCTCCTTCAAGGCTGCTGCCTTGAACTTCCGGCATGGACTAGCTTTTTAGTTATTTGTTCTTAGACATTCCTAGTTTAGTAATTTGAGGAGGAGATGTTATGTGATGATGACTTCCAGATTTTGGGATAATTAATAATAGTATTGAATTGGTTTATTAATAGTTAAGTGCTTCCGCATTATTTTCTGTTGATATTTATAGAAATGTTAAGGTTATATGGGTGGTTCGCTCACAAAAAAAATTGAGGGAGGGGGTAAATGTGGGTGCCAGTCGCGTCCCTGATTTGGGTGTGACAGTGCGACTGTGAGAAGAAAAAGGATAGAAAAAACCGCAAAAACATTGAGAGATATCGTCTTCCTTCTATATTAATTATACAGTAGGTGTAATACCTTGTATTAAGTTTTAAATATTTTGGTACATAATCTATACAGGCAACTTAGCTAGGAAAATATATGAGTTGTTATTAAACTAAATAGAGGAAAAGATGAAACTTTAATTTCTTTTCTCTAAATACTCTCTATTTGTTTGTTTTGATTTGTACTATTAGTGATGTAGGATTTTACTCTTAAACTGGGGTTTAGGTTAGATGGTGTACAAATATATTAAGAATCTCCAAAAAATGTTTTTGTGCTCAGTCAGATCCTCAGAAAGCATTATTAATTTTGGCAATCTGAAAAGTTACCCTGGAAATAGTTTTGAATAGATGGCTAACATAGATGTATTATGACATAATAAAGTTCATTTTTCTCTTGATTAAATTTGATCACCCCTGTTTTGACCATTCCTAGCATCTTTCACATTTTCAAGTTGAAATATGTGAAAGGGTAAGTGGTAAGTTAAGCTGGTTTTTTCCAAGTGTTGTGGATAATGTAATTGATAAGTGTATGCTTTGTTTCATTACTTCTCAATTACAAGTAAAAACTGTACGTATATGCTAAATTTAGATTGAGGATCTAAACAAAAAAAAAAATATCATGATTGTAATGAAAACAATAGAAATAAAAAACTAGTTCTTTATTAGATTTACCATCGTTTATTTTCCTATACAAATAACATATATAGCTGCCCATCCCTCTAAAAAAAAAACTAGTCGGCAGATGTATAATGTATATGTGATATATGTGTATTTGCTGATGAAAATGATCCCACATTGGACCGAGACTAGATTGTTGGACTCATTTTAAGGATGAACAATATTCTTCCCTATTAGCTAGTTTTTCGGTGTGAGTCCTAATTTAACAGTATTGGCTACTGGATGTTACATATTTTTGGTTGAGAGGCCAAATATATAATTTATTCTTTTTTGCTAAGTTTGATAACATGGTAAAAATACAACTTGATTTCTTTCTTACGCTTTTGTTTTATTAATTTGTGCATTCTATATCTTTTACCATCAGTATGTTTGTAAGTTGTGTCATTATGTTTATTCCAATCGAGAGATCTGTTTATATTTCCAAGTAAATATTGGGGAGCAAAAGACCATCGATATGGATGGTCATTTTCCTTTTCCTTGTGATATTATGGCTTATATCATATCAAGATTTCCAGTGTTATCACTCATGCTTTTCAAATGTGTGTGCAAGCACTGGTTTCTCTCATGAAAAGTTCAAGTTTCAAAGAGAAGCATTTTCATCAGAAGAACAATTGTGCTCGTCTGTGACTTTAAAGTAGCAATGGGAGAATACTTTTTTCCAAAGTTCGTTGAATTCTCCTTGCTCCCTAAATAAATAGTTCCAAATGTTATCCCTTAACAAAAAGTTCTCCTTTGACATCCAAGGGTCGCTCATTTCAATTGTGTCCCTGGACCTGGCCCTGTTGATGACTTATTCTTACTGCAGGAAAACATTTATCATGACGGTGTGTGCTTTGGATTGTGGAGTTCTGCCACTAGAGATTTCCTTCCTCTGCCTCTTGCTCTTTTGAGATTGAGCACTTTTTCTCAGTCAATTATCATGAATTTATGTTGGGGTTTGAAATGTTGATTGTAGCTTTTAAGGTTTTATGGATTCGAGATTAAAAGGGACAGGATGATGACCCTCATGTCTCTATTTGTGTCTATTCCTTATGCGACAATCAATGCAACTTTACGACTTTTTAGGGAATATTTATGTATGGTTGGTGCCTTATGAAAGTACACATAAATTAAAATGTTTGATTCTACACTCATGTTAAAAGAAACATTTGTGAACATTAAAAAATTAAAAATGAGTCTAACCTAGATAATTCAAACGCTCAACAATGACTTGGGACATGAAAGACAACATATCTATGTTAACAAACATATTTTTTGTAGCTTAAGCTATTACTTTTATTTAGATTCTGTTTTGTTTAATATTATTCAATCTAAGATTGACTAAAATAGTTATAATTTACACCAAAACTATTTAGAAGAGTTCAATAAGAAAGGAAAAAACCATTAAAAGGACGAAGATCTTTGTTATAGTGAGATTATATATATACCAAACAAAAAATAATCGATACATTTGTAAGGAGACAACATAAGAGCAAAAAAATATATACATTAAAGGGAGTAAACTATGAGATATCAAATGATGATAACAAATCATTCTAACAAGAAAATTTTCTATGATATGAAACAAGATACCTCAGAAAATTTACTAACACTTCAATGAACTTTCAAACCTTAAAGTACTCATAATATCCACTAATAAAATTTTGTTAAAATATATAACAACATGAAAACAAAAAAAATATGGACTTGTGAAGTTATTAACGCTCAAAAGATTTTCTAAAAACACAAAATCACATTCCTTTTTTTGAAGGAATAACGTACTTGATGAATAAATTTGAGATTTATTAGGTTTTTTTTAATATACCTTCATACAAGGTAAAGTGAGAAGAAAAATTTCTTTTGAATATTAAATTAACATTTTTTTTTGTTATTTATAATACTAAAAAAATACTTAGAATAATAGTTGCAGAAATATAAAAACAACAAAGGTTAAAGCATATATTCAAATCATTATAATAATAGAGAAAAGAAAAGTAAAATCTAAAGTTGCTCGAATTTGTAAAAACACAAACTTAAAAACCTTTATCAGTGTCCTCTTTACCCCAAAAAATTATTATATCGTGTAAAAGAGTCATTTTGAACCATTTTTCCACTGGTTTGTTAACACGCACAACAGGTGCGTAAAAAAGTTGTTTTGCTGAAAAAAAACCAATCAATTAAACTACCAATTTACACGTGTTTTGTTTATTAATATTACTGATTTAACTCATCTTATTTCCCCTCAAAACCATACATTTCAAGCATATTCTTTGTGATACTGTCCATTAAGAACTTCCTTAAGTCCAATTAAGACAATCAATCTATAAATTTGCCTTCTAGTTTCGATCTCAATAATTGGACTGATGAAAACTCAAACCTAGCAAAAATTGTTCAACCCAAGTGAGAAAATATTACAACCAAATTCAACCAAAAACATAGAAATGATCAATTATCAATGCAAAACCTAATTAACACCAACAAAGAGAAAACAAATTCACATAATAAAAAGTAATATTATTGTGAAACGAGAAGAAGATTGATAGAGGAAATAATCAGGGATAAACAGAGATTGAAGGAAAGGATTTATATTAGTAAAATAAATAAAAGTCTGTAAAATGGCAAATTTGATGGGAGAGAACTTAATTTAGGAACCATTTTTATTTTAATGGAAATGTAGATTTCTATTTAGCCTCTGTGTATCACATGTGAATTCCATTTTTTTAAAAGAATAGGTGTCAGTTAGTAATATAAGTTGTTGAGCTCACGGCACGTCTCACATAGGTGAGGAAATGACTTTTTTTAAATGTGACCCTTTTAACAACGATATTCATATACTGTGGTTTGGTGGTAAAGGACACTAGTGAAAAAGGTAAATTGTCCTTTGTGAAAAGTCGCAAAAACTTCAACGTTGACTTTATCTCTTTTACTTAAAAATATAAGTATTTTTATACTTATAATGATTGTAAGAAACATACACGGATATTGGCACCAATAAAATGAAATTGAGGCCAGATATGAACAATATAAGCCTTATTATTGACAACCAAGGTGAGTGTAAATTTAAAAAATATGATTGATCTCTGATCTGAAAAGTCATACTTTTTCATGAATAGGTAAAACTTTTCATTAATGGCCGCAGAGTTGTTAATTTAAGAAATAATACAACTTTATAAAAGTCAGAACTTTGCATGAAAGAAGAAGACTAGTTTTGAAAAAAAATAAATATGAAGAAGAATCCCAGCTTGTGTTGGTGCTGATTATGTAGGAGGGATAGGGTTTATAGTTTTGATATTATATATATATTATATATTATAGATAGAATATATGATATGTATAGGAGATATATAGATAGATAGATTATATATATATAATATATAATATATATATATATATATATAATACACACACCATCACTCTTTTATCAATACTGAATTGCGTTTATTATATTTCAGGGTTGTCTCTATAGAGATTTATTTCATTTGGTTTCTGTGCTTGATTATAAAAAAAAATGATATAGAATGATAGTAAAATGTTAAAATGTCTATAAGTTAAAATCATGAGTTGGGAATATGAAACTTATGAAGTCTAGATTTATTTTATATTGTTGGTTTTGGTTGTTTTTTTTTTGTTTTTTTTTTTTTTGTTTTTCGTTTGCCTTTTTTTGTTGTTTTAATTGGGGGGGGGGTGGGGGGCATCATAACAGTGTGTGGCTTTTGGGGGGTTGCATAAAAAGTACTTAAAGAACATTATTTGATTGACTGATGGTAAGGTTGAATAAATATGAAAAAGTTGCTTTTATAAACACTAACTTGTTTAACTCAATAACCATAAGTTAGAACTTCTCGTTTTTATTTTTAATTACATTCAAACCCAAAAAAATTAATCTTGTTAAAACATTGGCTATGAAAAAAAGAGCGATCCTTTCCATATATAGCCACTCCCAAGTACCTAGTTACTCGCTATATCTATAGTTTGATTAATTAACAATTCTAGCACAAGTCAACGGGGAGGAGGCAAGAGGTAAGAGAGAGGTGAAAGAGTGGGAAAGAGGTGAATTGATTGTATTAGAATTATATAATTGTATATTATATATATGTGCTTGTCTATAAGGTGTTCAGAGTAAAGGTATTCTTTGATGATAAGGACAGGATAAAGGATAAGGCGATTACGCTTTTCCATATTGCTCATTTGTACCATGGGAAGAGAGCAATTTGATTAGATGCAAGGACATTATATATAATACCAAAGGAACAGTGAGGATATTCTCATGTTGAGTTTTTGGTGACTCTCTATTATGTCATATTTTTAGTGATGACTAGTTTATATACCAATAACGTTGCATTATGATTGTGTGCGAAAAGGAAACATTAGAGGGTAGTTGGGCAAAGTTATTAACATTCAACATTATACCTTCTCTTTTGCCCTGAATGGCGCACTGGAGGATGATAAGATTGATTGTAAGGAAACCCGAATGCATGAAGCTAGTGTAATATGACTTACTGGGTCAACCCAAACGTTTGGCCCTTACTATGTCTATTTACATAATTTTTACTTTTCAAGGGAATGATGTTACTAGTGATTAGTAAGAATGTATGAAAATAAACAATACCGACAAGGAATAAAAGGAATAAGATGTGCATGCCGTGCATAATGTTCAACTCTAGTTGGAGCATGTTATTGACTAACGTTAATACCTTCTATGGTACAATTAATTTATTCACATGAGAATATAAAGCCACATGCAGGGATTTCACGTTAAAAACTTGTAAGAAATAGATATATGGAATTAGAATCAACACAAACATGAAGTTTAAATCAAGATAAAGAAACTACAACAAAAATGAGAAAACAAAAATTCAATATGAGTATAGATGAAAACAAGAGTTCATGGTTCATTTTCACTCTTAGTGACAAAATTAAAAATTATCTTACTACAAGAGTGCAAGTCCCACTTAAATTGACAAAAAAGGACCCTAATTTGTCTCGAATAAAAAGTCAGGTCCAACTATATACATATCAGGTCCAAACTTATATACATAGCAAACTAGATATGACCATTTAGTTTGCACCCTTCATCTCAGAAGATCCTGATAGATTACTTAGGCTCGGGTATTATCGTTGTCGGGCTATTTGTGATCACAACTACATCATAAAAAAATTTAAAGTAATGGAGTATTTGATATGAATGTTTAAAAAACAACAAGTGTCTAGTAGCATTATTTTTTGTTCAATTGAGCCTGGAAAGAAAAAACAATATGAAAAATATGAAAATAAGGGTAATTATGGTGTGTTCAAAGAACTAAGAATAACGAATAAGTCTACTTCATTAATCTCATGAGTTAAAAAAGAATGATTAGTAGTATATATGGTTACATATCTAACTATCTTAACTAATTTGGGTTTGGTTTGACCCCTATAAACCGAAGGTATGTATACTTGTGCACAATTGGAAATGAGTTTGAAATAAGTCAGTACGATTGTTGCTTTTTTTTGACCCATTTATATAAGTCTTGTTAATCTATACAACATAGGTGCTTAAGGATATGCACATAGCTATATTAAACAAATTTAAGAACCTGAATAGTTGGACTAAAGACGTCATTAACATTGGAAAAGGCACCACCTTAAGAAGCCAAATGATTTATTATCATATGTTATGTATTGAAACCGTGGAGAATAGAGATTATTGAGTAGTTGGATCCAAATTCTCTCTCTCTCCTCTTTTTATTATATGATATAAATTTTATCTTAATCTAGTCTTTTCTCATTGAAGGAAAAATTATGTAGAGATTTGTATAAATTCAGTATGATTGTAATTTAATATAATATTTCCAACCGAAATTAGAATATGATATTTAATAAGTAACGTAGGATTATGCAGAAGAATTAAAACCCAGTATCTCAACTTCCATTTCAAATGTCTTAACCACCGCCTTCGCAGTTTGACAATCTATATGCCAAGCTACTCAGGTCCATGGCTTCTCTAGTGCATGGAGAACAACACGTTTTGTATCCTCCAAAAAACAATCGGTCACTAACACAAATAAAAATACTACCATTTCGAGTACAAAGATGGGTTAGTCAAGAAAGTTATTCAAAATGTCTTATGTCTATTTGTGTTGATGCCATACAATTCGCTAGCCATTGTAGTTATGCTGAATTTACTCTTAAGAGCCTGGGATGACTTTCACACTTATTGTTTCGTACTGAAGTATCAAAATCGTATGTTCAACCTATGTCACTTATCTAAGTCGTTGTTGTCAACAACTGATTATAAAATCTGTTTTTGGTTGACTTTTTATATACGAGAAAAGAAATTTCGATCTCAGTATGTTGAGTGAATACCCACCACAGTTCGGTTCACCGTTTTCTCTTTTATTAACGAAAAACTTGTGGTATGAAAATATTAAGTGGCATACGGTCTAGAGTTTTGTGTAGAGCTCAGCAGTAATATGGTGCACATGACTTCTCCTATCAAATACCCTAACTATTCGACAAACTTCTTGATTCGGAATTCTTACTCAAACGTGAGGTCCTAAAAAAGACCACACTCAGATGACATCACCAGTTGTTCTCAAACGCTTCACATATTCCCATGTCATGCCTCAAGTAATGACTCGACGCACTAAAAAACACAACATAATTTTGGGTGTCCCCCAAACTAGACAATTCGCCACTCAATTAGCGCCTTTCCTCCATATGCAAACAATAGTTCTTTAAATAGGGAATATTTTCCCAGTAATTCTCTCCCGATGTTCACTGTTGTCTAGCTTTGTCACAAATTTGGACATAGGTAAAAGTTTGTTATGGTCCAGGATCGCTTAATCACTTGAAGAAAAGGCTAATTTTATTTCCCGAACCTTGTTGGAGGCATGACCCTTGGGTGTCGAACCGGTGACATCTCACCATATTACCTCTGATGCGAATTCCCTACACATGTTCATGAGTTCAAGGGCTGGGAGGACGTTGGACTAGGGTAATGGTATAGATGATGCAACCTATTAGATGTCAATATCTGGGCAATACTGGTCTTATTGCATCAGATAGAGAAGACTTTAAATTTATACTTTATTGTATTTGTTGCTCTCCTGCTATCAAGACGTAAGTCTTATTTCATATTTTAATTGTTTCCAAGACAATTCTAAACCTCAATGAGTTTTTTATTTTCACTTTTCTTGTGCAGGTTGTTTTTTGTGGACTTATGTAACTCTCTTTCTGTTTAGGCCTGAACAAGCAGGACGGGATTTTAATGTCCATTCTTGCTATCACCCAATTCATCAATGTTGCAGTTATAGGCCTTCATTACCATTGTGTGTT
Source organism: Solanum habrochaites (assembly GCA_027704765.1). NCBI lineage: Eukaryota > Viridiplantae > Streptophyta > Magnoliopsida > Solanales > Solanaceae > Solanum > Solanum habrochaites. Next base: position 30,326 of record JAKWJA010000085.1, read on the forward strand.
TGTGTAAATCACCATCTGTATCAAAATAACGATTATCAAAAATCATCGTTTCATATTTAATTTTTGTAGGTTTGTTCAATCGAAGGTCACTATCCCGAACCATAGTTTGATCTACGGCCTTCGGTACTGCGGAGCCGTGTTTGTTACTGTTGGAACACTCCACAACTATGCTTCTAGAAAAATGACTAAGTGTCGATACATCGGAAAAAGACTTTATTTGCGTCTTATGTTAATGTAAGACTACGTCCGGGTTGTCCCGTGGATGATGAATCATGTACCCGTTATCCTCTAACATGTAATTTACGGTAGGACCTCACGGGATTGTGGTTGGGTATCTATGGTGCCTTTCGGTTTCTATTTCCTGAATCGTTTTAGGTGAAAAGTATTAGTCCCAGTTCGGGAGAAATGCAGGGTTGGTCAACTTCAAAGGTAATAAATTTAGGGCGAGTATGAACAATAGTACTTAGGGTCCCATGACCTAAGTAAATTGATAGGATAGTTGAATTATCTTAAATCATACAAAGTTTGCTTAAATACAACCTTTTTTCGAGTAAAAGTTATGCCCATTTAATTAAGCCTGTCGAGCAGACCAAAGGATGGACCATCAATTGAATGACGGCCCCATCAGTCCAAGTCACTGTTTGGGCCTGACATAAAAATGTTAAAGGGTAGGTTATTTATCTTTTACTAGTTAGTGTAAATGTCCGACCCAAAACCGAGCAGCCTTGACGACTGTGTGCCCCCACAATTTACCCTTCCTTATGTGATTTGCGACCCCATACCAACTGAACCTTTCATTTAATTTAATATCACAAAGGCAATGGGAAAGACTTAACCGTAATAAAATGACAATTCAATAACTCTAAATAATTGCAAACTTTTTTACGATGAATTCCCAAAAGCTGGAAGTCATCCCACTAAGAACATCTTATGATCCATTTTACTAAACTAAGAGTATTCTAGAAGCTAAAATAAATAAAAGCTTAAGTCTATGCCGAAACTTCAAGGCTATCAGAAATGAGGAGGAGATCCAGGTCCAAGGCTATTAGAACATTAGCTCACCCTGAAGATCGGTTTGGTGGGTGTGACGAGACTGGCTTGAACTAATGTTGTAGTCGAATAAGGATGACGGAACGGTTTGCTGCATCCCACAAATAAACAAAAGGATTTCCCCAAAAACATTTAAAAGTAGGGGGTCAGTACAACCACAAGTAAGTACTGAGTAGTGTATCATCCGGCCAACTCAAATATAAAACAATTATCTCAGAGATTAAACATCATAAAATCAATAATAGTCTTAACATGGAAACAACAATACAAAAATATTTTAGATCTAACGATCATCTCTATGATGGAACTCAAGACTCCCTTGCCAGACTTTATTGGGGGATTACATGGTCTTCTCTAGATTGAGTATATTAGTATCTTTCAAGATCATTATCTTTATTCTCTTGTGTCGGTACGTGACACTCTCGTATCCCATTTATCTTACTTATGTGTCGGAACGTGACACCTACGATCCTCCTAATTCAATGGTCGGTTTACGTGACAATTTGAGCCCCTTCACAATCTACAGTGTCGGGTTCGTCCCTGACACCCTGTCCACACTAATTCTAGTGTCGATACGTGACCTACGATCCCCTTACATTATACGTGTGTTCGTGACACCCGTCCCACTAATTCTATGTGTCGAGCCGTGACACTTGATCTTCGAGTAATCTAAGTGTCGGTTTAGTGACACCCTTGTCCCCCACCTAATTCTAGGGTCTGGTAGGGGACCTCCGATCCCTACATCTACGTGTCGGTTAGGACACCCGTCCCCACTAATTTATGGCGGTACGTGACACTCCGATTTTTTCCTTTCCTAATCTCATTCGATAATTTCTAAGTTACTTATTTTTTATTCCAACTGGCGTCCATCAATGTCTCATCACTTTAGGGTCAGCCTCTTTTATACCAAGGTCTCTACATCATTAACAGAGATTAGGTGTTTATATCAAGGTTTGGGATTCAATATGCTTCATATCCTGTTGTTTCAAACCATCAATAATATTAATCACAATGCATACACACAATTAAGCATAAAGAGACTCTATCATACTACCCAACACATATTCATTAGCTCATTTAAGAGTTACTACGATAATAGTGTAAAAGAACCTGAATACCATTACTACATCCACCGAAGAATTCGTTGATCAAGCAAGCAAATTCCTCAAATTCGGTTTTTGTCCTCTTCTTGTTCCTCTCTCCTAACTCGTTCTCCTCTCTTTTTCATTCTGGATTGTTCTTTCTATTTTTCTTATTCAAAAACCCTATTTCTTTTAAACCATTTAATTAGTATATAATTAAGATGAAAAGATGGCAATAAAACACCACTATATTAACTTAGTTACCTCTGTAAAACCCCCAAGTAATTAGACTATTAAAGCATTAACATCTTTTATAATACTATAATTAAAGCGGGAGAATAGTAAAAACGTCCCTGTATCAAACGTGTAAAGGAAATTTCGACCGAACTGGGATGCGTAGCCCGTGACGGGCCGTCGTGACGCGACGTTCAGTTCCTGATGCCCGTCGCACCCGTCAGAGACAAATTCCATCAAATCCTTTAGACGGTCCGTCACGCCTGTGCCGGCAGTCCTTCCTTTCAGCACAATTTTTCGTTTCCGTGACGGTCATTGAGAGCGATTTCAGAGTACCCAATTTCAGATTTCCAAGTGTTTTTGGAAATACGCCACC